>WNWK01037629.1:0-18399 GCA_009830355.1 Cherax destructor | reverse complement strand
ATACCCCCCACCCCATTCACCTTGTCTCAAACCCACCATCCCCCTTGTCCAATGACCCAAAACCATCCACCCCCCCAAGACCCACAGCCACCACCTCAAAAGATCCACAACCATCCACCCGCCCATGACCCACAGCCATCCACCCATATGCCCCAAATCCATTCCCCCATCCATGACCCACAGCCATTCCCCTTTTGCCTCCCCCCCAAACCCAAAACCATCCACCTTCCCCATGACCCACACCCCCCACCACCTCATACCACAACCCACAGCCATCCACTTCATCCCAGCCCCAAAGCCATCCCCTCTTCCCGGGACCCCAGCCTTTCCCCTCTTCACAGTACCCAAAGCCACCCATTCAACTTCCCCCAAGCCATTCACCTTGCCATGACCCACAGCCATCCACCTCTTCCCATGACCAGCCACACCTTGTTTTATAATCCACAGCCATACACCCCATCCATTTTCATAAATTTCCCTTATCCAAAATTCTAAATTTTGAAGCTAAAAACCAAAATTTTTTTTGGGGTTTGGAATCGTCACGACACCCGAATGGTAGGTGTCAGTTGTGTCTCAGGTTTTGAGTGTCACCCCCATCGCTGTTCACTAATATTTTTTTTTTGTTTTTATTTTGTGACTGGTTTTTTTCAGTGTGGGGGCTGCAGATACCCCTATGGGAAACAGTGAGAAAAAGAAAAGGAAGTGTATCTGACGAATGAGAAAGTTTACTGAAAGCTGACTGGTGTGGCAGGAGGCCCCATGAAGAATAGGGGGGAACTACCACTGTTTATGATTTAAAGAAATGGTTTTAAAATATAAATAAGCATGAGAATAGTAGTGATGATGATGACTTTTGGCACGGGTGAAAAGCCCCCAAGACAAATGGTGAAAATGGGGATCAGTTAAGTCTTTAAAAATGGTCTGTCTAGTGCTGCTTCATCACTTGAGAATCATGTTCCTGGCTTTAATTTTCCCATTATTTCATTTATAATACAGTGGTTCCCCCGAAACGACACCAAATGTACTTTTGTAAGAAAAATTTTGGGGCTTTTAAGTGTATTTTGGGGTTGAAATAGACAACCCGTGACATTTTTCTTTAAGGGAAAACGGGAATGGGGCTTGAGCAGGCCTCCCGGAAAAGGGAATGGGAAAGGGGCCCCCCCTATAAACTTCCAAAAATAGGGGGAAAGTTTTAGTTCCCCCTTTTTTACCATAAAAAAAAGGAGTGTTTTGACTTTTTTAACGGTAGGTATTATGTTTTCTGAGGAATTTTTATTCTGGAAATTCGGGGAAACACTATCCCAAGGGGTTTCGGGTAAAGGAATGTCCTTTCCTGACTACAGCCATCCACCCCTTTTCAGGACCCACAGCCATTCACCCCGCCCCACAAACCCCGCCATCCACCCGCCCCCCAACCACAGCCATCCACCCCCCCAGACTCGCAACCATCCACCCATCCCATGACCCCAACCAACCACTTGTTTCCCCGACCCACAACCATTCACCTTGTTTTTTAAACCAAGCCATCCACCACCCATAGGGGCACAGCAACCCCCTTGACTTTGGGTTAACATATCAGAGACAAGCATTTAAGGCAGAAAAAAGAACATAATCTTAATTTTTAAAGGGTTTTAAAATTATTTATTTTTCTTACTGAAATGCCCCTTTTTTTGGGGAAAGATTCAGGCACAATAAACTGTGTCATCAACTGACAAACCCTTTTGGGGGATAGTGGTGTTAAGGGGCAGATGGGGAAATTTTATAGGTTCCCGTTGATGGGGTTGGAGATTGTGGGGTATTGGGAGCAGCTAAAGCAAAAAACGGGATAATAGCGCTTATGACCCTTGTTGGTTTAGGGTTTTTTTGATTTAAAAATAATACAGTGGTACCCAACCATATTTTTTTGTGAGAATTTTTTAAGTGCCCTTTCCAAACGAATTTATCCCCATAAGGAATAATGAAAAAAATGTCCTTTTTCACCCCCAAAATATACCTACAAAAACATTTAAAAAAAAAAACTTAATAAAAGGGGTTTTGGGGACCATCGCTGAGGGACCACGCTACTGGCCATGGGGGTGAAGGTAGTGTTTTTTGAGATAGTGGGGATGGGGTTAGGTGTTGATAATGATGGTAGGTGCTGATAGATGGTAGTTTTTAAAAACAACCATATCTACAATATAAGGTAAAAAAAACTTTTTTTATTTTAAAAAATACTAAAATATCTGATGCCCTTTTTGGAGGTGTTTGGACCTAATCTTATTTTAAATATAATATTCAATTAATATTGCAAATTTACATACAATGCCAATTTCAAAAACGTTACTGATGTGTTATGCAAGGTCTAATACCAGTGTTATAAGGGTCAATACCATGTATAGCAGTGATATTTATGAGACAAGGTAATGTGTCATGACAAGATTTAAAAAAATTTAGGATAAAGAACACCAAAATTTTATTGAATTATAAAAAAGTAGTATAATTACACACTGATCATTACAACCCTTTTTTAATATCACACAAAACAATATAGGACAGAAATTGTTCATGAAAATGAAGGGGCAGAATGATCCAAGAGGAAAATATAAACTGATAAGGGGAAAAATGCCTCAGGAAAATGACACAGGGAGTCTAAGGTTCTGATTTGCCCCCAATGCTTTTAATTTATATAAACATTTACCAGAAGGAATAAAAATATGAATACAGGGACCCTCGGTTTTTGTTTACCCCCCAAAAAAAAAATTTTTAAGTGTATTTTTAAGGCTTTTGAAGTGTATTTTTTGGGGGCCGAAATGATTAATCAATTTACATTTGTCCTTATGGGGAAAAAATTGTCTGTAACGGCACTTAAACACATTCTAGAATTTTCAACAAACCGGGGGCACATTTTCACTGAGTAAAAAAAAAAAAAAAAAAAAAAAAAAAAAAGGCTTTACAACATACATTAGGTAAAAAAGGGAATAGTAAATGGTGTGGTACACATTAAAGAAAAATGTGAAAAAGGGAAAAGCTAAAAAATGGTTCCCAAAAATTTAAAAAATTGAGTTAGGATGAAAACACAAAAATACCCAATGTCTGAGAGAAGGAAAGGTTGACTTGATGGACATTTAACAAAAAGAATGGGAAAGATTATAAAAAGAGGTTTTTCCACCTGCAACAGGTATATTAAAACCCGTTGAAAACTGAGGAAAAGGGAGCCAAAGGGCACCATTAAAATTTTTTTTTTTGCAAAGTGGAGATCAATAAAAAAATTTAAAGAGAAGAAAGTACCAAATATGAGAAAAAAAAAAAATGGAACCCCACAAGCTAGCTCCACTTCTACAACTACAAAGAGGAAATGACGTTTTGCCGAGAGCCCAAAACCCCCAAGGGTAAGCTTGCATCAAAGCTTACACCCATAATAAATAATAAGTTTTCATTTGTTTAACCCACCATACATTCTTTTTTGGAGTGAATGTTTAATGCTATTACTAAAATTAAAAAATTTGAAACATCTGAACTGTAAAGTCAGCATGCTGCTAAGACAGTGACTGAATGAGCAATGGGGGTTTTTTCCACTCTTTCAAGTCACCCTGCCTTGGGGGGAGATGCCCGTGTGGTAAAAGAAAATTAGAGTGAAAAAGAAATAAATATTAAAAATTTGAAGAAGAATGGCTGGGAATGAGAAGAAAAAAAATTTAAAAAATTATGAAAGTGACTTAAAGCCTTGGTATAAACAAATTATGGAAAACTTTTTTATTTTTACAAAAGGTCTTGCAAGTTCTGCAGTGAAAAATGGTTCTTTCAATATTTTTAAAGAAAAGAAACCAAAAAAGAACTAACATCCAAAAGTCAAGAGCATTTCTTGATGGGAGACACCCTGTGTCTGATGATTTTGAGTTGTTCTACCTGCCACAGTTCCATACAAATGTACCCGAATTGGAAAAGTCTGTGTGATGTTATACACCAAAAATGTTTTGAGGGATATTAAGTCCCCGTTTTAAAAACACCCCAATAACCATGCACCCCCCAACTCCCCACCACCTGAGTGCAGAAAGGTAAAGTGAAAATCACTTGAGGTCCCCAGATTGGGGGATACGGGCAAGAGGGCAATACAAAATGGGACACAAAAAGGGCCCCTTTGGGAAAAAAACCAAATCACATGCCCAAAATAAGTACCCAAAAAACACATCCACCTAGTAAGGTGTTTCTGGATCTGAAAAAGGGATATGGAATTCTGGATAGATATGGAAAGTACTGGGAGGTTAAAAAATAAGTGTGAAAAAAAAGGGGAACATTATAGTCACTAAAAATATAGAGATGGGAGGAAGGGGAAAAGGGGAAAATTTTAACATTCAGAATACCCAACTGCAACGTTGACCCAAAAAAATAGACACCTGCTGGAAAAAAAAACGGGAAAAAAAAAACATCAGCAGCCCGCCTTAGTCTAATCCGGGTTTAAAAAAGACACCAATGGGCCCCTATTACAGATGTAGTAGAGAAGTCTTTTCCTGGGGAAAAAGTTGGCATCCTGAAAAAAAATGGCGTTTTTCTGGTTTAAGGAGATTGTTCAGTTTTAGGATCTGCACAAATCGAAAGACATCCACCAAATTTTTATCCGCAGAAACAAAAAAGGAAAATTCTATGCTTGGGCATCTGTAAGTGGGGTATAGAAAAAAAAGGGAACGAACTTTGAGCATCCCAAAAAAGCCACTCCTGTTAAAAAGTGTGTCTTTTCCCCCTTGCAGATTTTTTCCCCCCTGAAATGTCCTCAAAAAAAAATGTTACAACACCAACTGCCCCGATACCACTTAAAAAAACCAGGAGGTACACCCCCCGAAAAACAAATCAGTAGTTACAATAACCCCACTTCAAGTGATTTTTAGTGGAAGGAAATGAAAAAAAGAAAAGGGGAAAGAAATAACCAAAATATTCACCACCTTCGAGCCTTGCTGGATGGGGCCAGTCCCCTCCAGACTCTAACTACAGGGCCTTAAGATCCCCAACAAAAAAAATTTTTTCACGGGGATTTCTAGGGAATCAAATCAATGTTCAGCCTTCAAGAGATATGCAAAAGATCATTTTGACAATGAAATATGGATAACTGGGTCAACCTTCAGATGCGACAGAAAGAACGGGAAACAAAGGGGGGGTTGGTGATGTCTACCATTTGCACGGAGAAACTAAACACCAAAATGATGTAGTTGAATTTCTAAAAAAAAATCAAAACTAACTTAGTCAAAATTTATATAAGCCACCAGATGCAACTTCCCAACATTTCGGAACAGCTAGCAAAAGCAAAATTGACTCCTGTCTGAAACCCTTCAGCCCACCCCCAAACATCTTGATGCTTGGTGATTTTAACAAGGCATACAAAAATGGAAAAAAAAATGTAGCAGAAATAATCCCTGGGAGGATATGAAAAGTCACAACACGAGCGGGAATTTCCAATAAACAACCCAAAAATAAGCGGACAGTAGACCCAACAAGACTGGAGAAAACACTTTTTACCTCACTTTCACAAATAATGAGAACCTGGTAAAAAACATATCGAAAACAACAAATTTGACCACAGACTTACATGCACAGGAGTCCTGATCAGAAAAATGCATACACCCATAGGGGTCCTTCAAAATTCAACTTAAACCCAACAGAACATAAACGGGGACCAGGAAAACCCATGCCCTTTAAAGAAACTTGGGAAGATTTTCAAAAAACAGGGATCCTAACCAGTCCCTTTTAAAAAGACCCTTCCTGGTAGAATTTTATGTTCATGGCATATTTTTATTTTATTAACACACCAAAAAAGGGGGGCCTGAAAAGCTTTAAATCATCATTCACTCCATCACTGTCTTGCCAGGGGGAGTGTTTTACCCCAAAATTAAAAACGGGAAAATTTAACCCCCCCTTTCCCAAAGGGGGAAAGGGACATTTTGGGGCTTCCCATCTCCAGGACTCTTTCCCCCGGCCTGCTGGCCCCCTTGAATCCCTTAAAAAATGTTCTTTGTTCCACCCCAAAAACACGTAAAGGGTTTTAAAAAACCATTTGTTCCTTTCCAGCCCCCATCAAAAAAAACCATGCATCCTTGTGGAAGTCCAACCCCCTCGCACAAAAATTTCCTTTTTACCCCCCCCCTCCAACCTTTCCTAGGCTGACCCCTCCCTCCCCCTTTCCACTAAAAGTTTTATACACCCCAAAGTCATTCTTTTTTTTGTTCCACTCTCTCTACATGTCAAACCCCCTTCAACAACCCCCTCCCCCCTCTGGATAATAGCTTTAGTAACCCCCAAAACCTCCTCCAAATTTCCCCAAACTAAAATTTCCCTCTGCATTATATTCACACCACACATTGCTCTCAGACAAGACATCTCAATGCCTCCAGCCTTTTTTTTTGGAAACTTTCCACCACCCATACTTCACACCCCTTATAAGTGTTGGTATAATTTTAAAATTTAACTTTCCCCCTTTTTCTGGAAAAAAAGTTCTTTGTCTCCACAGACCCTTAAGTACCCCACTCCCCCTTTTTTCCCCTCATCAATTCTATTTAAAATTCACCTCATCCTTCATAGACCCATCGGGCTGACATCCACTCCTAAATATCTGAAAAAACATTCACCTCTTCCATACTCTCTCTCTCTCCAATCTAAATTTTCCAATCTTTCATCACCAAACCCTTTTTTGTTATCCTCATCACCTTACTTTTCCTATATTTCACTTTTAATTTTCTTTTTTTACATACCCTACCAAACTCACCCAGAAAACCCTTTTAAACTTCTTTCAGAACCCCCAAAAAGCACGGTGTCATCAGAAAAGAGTAACTGAAAAAATTCCCACTTTGTGTTAAATTTTTTATTTTTTAACCCCAAACCTTTTTGAAGAACCCCGCACAATCACTTCTCTTAAAACCCCATCTAAAATACAGTGGTACCTCGGTTAACGATGGCCCCCAAATTTCCCTTTTTAAGTTTTTTTTTTAAATGTTTTTTGTAAGTGTATTTTTAAGGGTCTAAAAGGACTAGTCTATTTTACATTTTTCCCTTATGGGAATAAATTCTTTTTGAATGGCACTTGAAACATTCGGGAACAAAAAATCCGTTAACCGATCCCCTTTGTATATTGAACCAACAGGGTGACATCACACATCCTTGTCTAAGGCCTACTTTTACGGGGAAATAATCCCCCTCCCCCTACATACCTAACCTGATTCACTATCCTTGAAAAAACTCTTCCTGCTTTCAGTAACCTACCCCCATTCCATACACCTGAAACATCTGCCACATTGCCCCCTATCCACCCTGTCATACCCCTTTTTTCCAAATCCATAAATGACAAAAAAATTTTCTTTACCCTTATCTAAATACAGTGGAAACCTTTTATTTACGAGCTTAATTAATTCCAGACGGCATTTATGCCGTACCCAAAAGGGAATTTTTTTTCATAAGAAATAATGAAAATTAGATTTCCATTTCCCCGACCCCCCCAAAAAACACTTACAAAACACCTACAAAAAACACTTACATAATTGTTTTGAGTTAGGAGCTGTGTGGAGAGGTACCACTGTACTGCTCACCTATGTTTCCCCTGTAAACACTTGGTCTACACACCCCCTTTCCCAAAGCCCCTTGTTCTCTGCTATCCTACTCTCTGTCTTCTTTAATTTTTCAATAAAAACTCCACCATAACACTTTACCAACAGACTTATTCCCCTATAAATTTTTGCACCCCTTTTGTCCCCCCTTTTCCTTTATAAAAGGAACTATGCATCTTCCCCTTAATCCCCAGGGACATTTCCCCCTTTTTATACATTTATTAAATAATGAAAAACCATCAAAACTATATCCCCACCTGCTTTTTAACATTTTATCTTTATTTATCAATCCCAGCTGCCATGCCCCCCTTTTATTCTACCCACTGCCTCACAAACTTTTCCCCCACTCCAAAAAGCTCTTCCTCACTCCCATAAGATGTTATTCCCCCGCCCTATACACAAAAACACAGCTTCCCTATCTTCATCAACATTTAACAATTCCCCAAAATATTCCCTCCATATTCCCGGTTTACCCCCTAACTCCATTTAATAAACTTTCCCCTCCTATTTTTAACTGTCAAATCCATTGTTTTCCCCAAAAACCCCCAACTTATTAATCTCACTCCAAAACTTTTTTTTTATTTTCAACAAAATTTGTTGATAACATCCTTTACCCACTCTCATTTGCTCTTTTACTTGCTTACCACTCCCCTTTTTAACCCCTCTTTTTCTCTCCATAATTTTTCCCTCCTTTCATCACTTCTACTTTGTTAAAAAATTTCATATGGAACTTTTCTCCCTTTTTCATTATTCCACTAATCACTCTTCATCCCCCCTACACCCATTTAAATGTAACCACAAAATTTTGCAACACACTAACCTCCATTGGGCCCCATTGCCCATACCTCACTAGCCCATCTATCCTCCAATAGTTGTTTATATCTTACCCTAACTGCCTTTCCCCTGTTAGTTTATAAAAACCCTTCCCCCTCTCTTACTTCCTTCTATTTTCTTGAATTCCATCTACCTTTCCGTAGCTACAACTAAAAAGTGATCCCCCCATGTCTTTTGGCCCCTTAAACATTTTGCATCCTGAAGTCCACTAACAGTCTTTTTTTTTACCAATATGTAGTCCCAAAAAACTTCTGTCATTATGCCCCCACATCACATCTTGTATCTTTTTATCCTCTTTTTTTTAAAATAGGGCCTATAACTAAACCCCTTTCATAGAAAGTTCAATAAAAGGGGCTCCCATTATCTTTTTAAAACCCCTTAAACCCAAACTTACCTACAACCCCCTTTCTCTAAATGTTTCTCCTATTTTTAGCTTTTCCCTTTCCCTCCCCACAATTACTCTTTTACTTGGTTCAAAAAGTTATTTGGTTCAAATTTCCCCATACAGTTGCTTAACATTTCCCAAAATCTCTCTCCCCTCTACACTCCTTTTCCCTCCAGGTGCATAGAGGGCATTATGACCCACTTTTGGCATCCGACCTTATTTTAATTAACATAACCCTTTTGAATTTATACATTTATATTCCCTTTTTTTTTCCATAACTGATCTTTCAACATTATTGCTCCCCCTTCCCTTAGCTCAAACTTTTTCAGATACCCCTTTGATTTAAACCCATTTATTTCTCCCCACTGAAACTCGCCTACCCCTTCAGGTTTTTTTCCCGCTTGGGGCCAGGACACCCAATTTTTTCATTCATAACATCGGCAATCGTCTCTTTCTTATCACCCGGGTTTTAAACACCCAGAAATTCACGATCCCAGTTTCATAAAGTTTTTTCTCTTTCTTAGTAAGGGTTACAGGAGAAGGGAACCTTCCCCCATTGCTCCCGGCATTTTCCCTAAAAAAAAAGAAGAGAAGAAATAAACTGGAGGGGAGACTTTCCCCTCTACAGGAGAAGGCGAAGAATCACTGAGTTTTCCAAGAATTTTCTAGATAATCTGGAAATTATTATTATAATCCCAAAAAAGCGCTAACCAAAGGGTCATACAGGGAGCGGGGGAGGGCAGGATGCAGGGAGAATGGGGAGAATAGGGGGAGGGAGATTAGTAGGTTATGGAATGCAGCGGGCAGTGGATAGTAGGGGTAGAGGAGAAAAAAGATTGAGGTAGAAGGGATGAGGGGGGTGCTAAGGGAAACCCTTCCCGAGTTTGTGTAGTAAATCAGTTTCTGTCAAAAAGTCAATGAGAGAGCGGGATTAAAAAAGGGGGGCCCATCAGCAAAAAGGGGAAAGGGGAAAAAAGGGGAGCAGAGCGAAGACGGCGCGGGGGGTAAATTCTGGGGTGCTCGTTGATAGTGGGGGGAGTCCAACAGAATATCCCCGATACTGGAACCTGACAATGCCCCACAGAGGGACAGGGGGCCTCTCCATGAGATACCCGGGGGGGAGTAAGATGAGTGTGACCATGCGAAGACGGGAAAGTAGTCTCCCCAATTCCCCCCCCTGGGGACAAGAAGGCCAGAAACCTATACTCGGTTTTAAAAGGGAAAGGGTTTGTTATGTAAAGGCCCGACCAACGTTGGCCAAGGGGGCGAAGGTGGGTAGCAATGACAACAAAATACAGTGGACCCCTCCTAACAAACAAAATTCATTCCCGAAGCCTGCTCAAGTGCCATTACCGAACATAGGTTAGTCTATTTCAGACCCCCAAAAAAACACTTCCCCAAGCATACAATGCATATTTCCCCTAATTGCGATTTCCGGGGGGTTTTGTTAGGGGGGGTCCACTGTAGTCCGTGAATGGAACACCCTATATGAAACTGGGAAAGGTCATGTACTGCTGCCCGGAGGTGTCTGCCCGTTCATTTGCCCTGTACCTTTTACGTTAACATGACCAGGGACCCAACAAAAAAAAAATATCTTTTTGTTTGCTAAGTTTCAGCGTAACCAAAGTTGGAAAAAGAACTAGGGGTGGGGTGTATCATTTTGGGTGGGCCAAAGACTGGGTGCCAACATAGTGCAATACGGGTAATGCTACAAGAATGGTACAATTAACCGTAAAAAAGCTAGCCGAGGGGTTAATGCCTCCCCGACGCTGTCCGGGGGAAAACTGCTGCGAATCCCAAAGCCGCCCGAAACTTAGAACCATCGGTGACACTGGGATGGCATGGGGAAAGAGAGCGGAAATGGTCTAGGGAAATGAGAAACCCCTGTAGAAGTTGGGCCCGGGATGGCAGTGGAAAAGAACAGACACGGACAGCAGGAACTTTCCAAGGGGGAGGGGGAAAAAAGATGTCACATGAACATATGGTGGTAACAAGAGTAGACAAGAGCGGGAAAGGGGGAAGAGAAAAAGGGGCGGGAAACAGGGGGCGAACAAATAAAGAGTGTCTACTAAAATCTGTGACAATCCTATACATGGAAGGATTGTGGAGGTCATGAGGGGCAACAAAAAGCGAAGGGGAATGTGCATCACGGCGATCCCCGGGCAAGGGATGGAATGTTCGCTTTGCACAGAAAGGGTCTAACCGGGAAGAACGAAAAGCACCGAGGCATAAAAAGTAACCCTTTATGGATGGGATTGGGTGAGAGATGAGGGGGAGGCCCCAAAAATATCTGGTCACCAAAACGAAGGTTTAAAAAAAAGCCCCGAACCAAGGAGGCCACATCCCGCCCCCCCTGAAAGATGTGCTAGGGGAAGGAGGTTAGCCAGCTATGACAAGTTGCCTTCAAAAGGTAATGTGAGGTTTCCCGGACAATCAACGTTCCCAAAAAGGGGCAGAGAAACCTAACCCTTTACGTTTTGGGAACGCGAGCCATATAAAAAACAATGGGATCAGAGACCACTGAACGCCCAGTGAATGTAATTTGGGTGAGTTTTTCAACCAGAAAATTTAAACCCATGAGTGGTGGCCCAATCGCCGGTTGATTTATGATGGACGAAAACCCAAAGAGGGGGACAGTCAGCGCCCGCACAAGAAGCAAAGTCATCAACCCTGCCATGACCAAATATTGGATGGGAGAATAGATCCCAGATCATTTATAGCAAGAAGAGTGTTGTGCTGAAACATCCTGGGGGACCCCTTTAGTTGGGGAAAAACTCCGGGAAAGTTTACAGTAAACCCCCCGGAGTTGGGGCCGGGGTCTAAAAATGTTTTTTTTTGGAAAAATTTTGGTTTTGGTTCGAACCCAGTTCATGATTCCCCCCGACACGTCCCCTTGGCCTGGGGGCCCCATTTTTCAGCATTTTAATTTTTTACACGGGACACCACCCACGCTTTCAACCATATATTGTCATTTTTTGGGTTTTTTAAGTGTTTAACTGAAAAAACCCCATCAAAAAAGTCCTGGAACCCGATAAAAAATTTCAAAAAGGAAAATTGGGGGAATCATTGCAAAATAAAGGGGATTCAGGGGCTGGAGCTCCAGGTTATGGCAAAGCCCATTAAACCACCTTCCATTGGGCCAAGGAACCAAAGGGAACCTGTTTTGGAAGGGGAAAGATGGTCACAAAACAAAATCTCGGCGGGGAAGAATGGAGAGGTTATTGTTGGTGGGATAACGAGAAACAATTATCGGGGAGATAGTTTACGGGCATAAATAAAAAAGCGGCAGTTGCATGATGATCTCCTCAAGAAAACTAATGCCTTATCAAAAGTGATAAGGCATGGTGGGGCACCCGTTCGACAAAAGTGGGCTGAAAATTAATAATAAATTTAAGGGGAATAAAGGCAAAAAATTTAACCCCCAACAATTTTCAATTTAAAAAGGCCTGTTTTGGAAGAAAATGCCAAACAGGACCTTCATTACACAGGGGGAAAAGGCACTCCAGGACACAAGCATATGAAAAAAGAACCCTTTGGTGAAGCTAGCGGGGTTTTTAAAGTGAAGCCTTTACTCGTGTATCACCTGAAAACCCCCAGTTTAAGAGATGCAGTGTCGCCAAGTCTAATTTTGTGTGATGTGAAGTCCAATAAGGCATGGGTCCCAAGGGGAAAATTTTTTTTATGGTTTCATGAATGTTTGGCCCCAGTGTGAAGAAATATTCTAGGAAAATAATTTGCCATTTAAATGCCTCCTGATAATGTCAAGCCCTTTTCATCCCAGAAGGAAGAGCAAAAGGGGAAGGATTTAAGTTCATCAAAATGAAGTTCTTGTCCCTAATACCCCCTCTTCCAGTCCATGGACCAGCAGGTCATTTCAACTTTAAAAAAATCTACACCAAAAAAAATTTCAAAACAAATGACCACAGACATGAAAGACCCTAAAAAACTTTTGGGAAAAACTTTCCCTTTCCCGCTTTTGTAAACCTTATAGGTAAGGCATGGGGGCAAATGACTAGCAGACTTTGAACTCTGCCTGGGGAAAATTGAGCGACTGGGTCCAAGAGAGGGGTTTTTGGGGTTTTGGGGTACCCCACCCCCATGTGCAAGGTTTATGGATAAAACCTAACAAACTGTTGCAGGCTGCTGGAACCTGTACAATGACAATGGGGCCCCTTTTCATGGATTTTTTAAAAAAACCCGACACAGAGCCCCCTGGACAGATATTTTGGAGAAAGTTCCAATATTAAACCTGGCCCCATGGCATTAAAAAAAAGGCCATAACCCCAGAAAAAAATTTCCCTGGTTTTGGGGGGATTTTCCAAACACTAGCATACTACTCCATCCTCCCCCTCCTCCCATCTTCCACATCATCAACTCTTCAATAAAAGTAAGTGACATGTTATTACTGTTTTATTTCTTAATTCTCATTGTTTTTTTTGTAATTTAATGTATATTTGTTGTACAAAAAGAATTTATTTTAATACTTTTGGGTGTCTGGAATGGATTAATTTTATTTCCATTATTTCTTATGGGGAAAAAAAGATTCGGAGTTCGTGATATTCGGTGTTCGCCGGGCCCTCTGGAACGGATTAATCACGAACTCCGGGGTCCACTGTATTAAGCCGGACAAGAAATATCTTTTAGTTAAGAAGGCCTTCAGGAAAAATGGTAGGTTTCTCGCAGGCCCCTGGGAACACCTTCAGCTTGGGCAAACTCCGGGAAAGCAATTTTTAACCCGGACACGGAATTGTCTTTCAGTTAAGAAGGCCTTCAGGAAAATGGTAGATTGCCTCGGAGGCCTAAGGAGTAGGCCTGGGCCAAGATATTATACCTCCAAGTTGTGTCATATGCCTTCTCAAGGTCAAAAAAGATGGCGATAACAGAGTGGTTATTAACAAAGGCATTACGAATATGTATCCAAGCGCAGTAAGAGGTCAATGGTAGAACGGCCCTTACAAAAGCCATATTGACTAGTGGAGAGACTACTGTGCGTCTCTAAATACCACATCAAACGTCTATTAACCAGACGTTTCCCTCACCTTCAAACTGCACTGGTAAGAGCAATGGGACGTAGTGGGAGGCATTATGTCCCTTAGTACCCCGGTTTGCGGAAAGGTAGAACAATAGCAGATTTCCACAGCTGGGGGAAAAACTCCTTGTAACCATATAAGATTAAAGAGTCGTAAGAGGACTGCAAGGGCTGACTGATGTAAATGCTGTAGCATACGAATATGTATGTCATCTGGCCCCTTTTCTGATGATCGGCAAGCGGAGAATGTTGCCTCCAGTTCCAGAAGGGTAAAAGGCACATTATAAGATTCTTCTCCGAGAGAAGAAAAATTTTAAGGGCTCTAACTCGCTGGCAGACTTAAAAAAAGGAACGAGGGGATAGATGGAGCCCCAGAGAAATACGAACCAGATCATTACCAATTTCAGTGGCAACGGCAAGAGGGTGTGCTATAACAACACCGGCAACCCGAAGAACAGGAGCCGGATCGGGGGGAATTTACCACTCAGTTTCCGTACTTTTTCCAGACTGCACTCATCGAGGGAAACCGAAGTGATGGTATAACGTAATTCCGCCAGCAAGTGTGTTTAGCGTCACGGATGACAAGGCGACAATTGCCTCTTCTGCTTAAAATCAAGGAGTCTCTCTGTGGTTCTGTTGTACCGGTACCTGCCCCACGCAGCGTGTTTCAAACGTACTGCCGAGCACAAGCAGGAGACCACCAAGGCACGCACTTCTGAGAATGCTTCCCCCAGGTTTGGGGGAAAGGAATGTGAAGCTGCGGTTAAGACGGAGGACGAAGAGATGTAAAACTTCATCAATAGAGGACAAGGAAGGAGCCTCATGAAAAACAGTAAGAGTGCATAAAGGTCCCAATTCGCCGGTCAAATTGCCAGCATGGGCTGCGGGAGGTGGAGAATACGAAGGAGAAGTAAGGAAGATTGGAAAAAGATCACTGTCACGCAAGTCCAGGACAAACCAGGTGAAGTCAAGGACAGTTGAGGGAAGAGCAGATAAAGAGATCGATGCAACAGAAAGAATGAGTTCGAGGATCAAAATGGGTGGGAGTACCCGTATTTAAAACATGGATGGGAGAGAAGCAAGAAATGCCTCCAACTGAATGCCGAGGAGTCACAGTAGTCCCCTCCCCAGAGAAAATGGGGCATTAAAATTGCCAAATAACAGAAGGGGTGGCGGTAAGGAAGAAACCAGAAGGCAACATCTGGGATAAACAATGCCCGAAGGGAGAATACAAAAAACAGTGTACATGTATACCACTTATGCAAGTGGATACGGGCTTTAGTGTAATGCAGTGAATACGAACAAAGAGCTGACAGTATGGAATACCAGTGCGTATAATTAGAGCACTTTCGTTAAAGGTTCCATCGGAAAAAGGATCTGATGAATATAATAAATCATAGCCTGAGAAGGGATGGATAACAGCGGAGTGTAATTTGGGTTCTTGTAAACAGACACCAACAGGGGAAAAATGGGAGAGCAACACCTGAAGCTCACCCCGGTTACCCCTGAGGCTGCGGATATTCCACTGTAAATAAGCCATGATTTACGAAGAGAAAGATACAAGAAAGCACAAGGTAAAGGTATCTATGGACTAGGAGGGTTAGAAAAGTCCACGTGTGGAGGCAGCGGAAGACTTGTAAGCAGTGAAGGATTGGGACGCTGCGAAGGAAGGAGGGATATAGATGGAGAAGAGAGAGGAGGAACCGGAGGTGGAGCGGTGTCGAATCAACGCTCGAGTCTATATAATATATTCTGCAATAGCTTCTAGTGTTTCAGAGGACAAAGACTCAGGATGTGGGACCACATTAAAGATGGAAGGAGGAGGAGGGTGAGCAACAATCGGGGAGACTATGGACTGTACTAAAGTAGGGGGTGAGGAAATGGAAGAGGAAACTGTCGAAGGGGCTTGGAGTGGAAGCGACCTGGGAAGGGGCAGTAGAGAAAGAAACTTGGGAGGGGACAGGGAATGAAGGTATTGAACGAGGAGGAGGATGAACCTCCGCACACATAACAGAACTAGCTGGAGGTGAGAAACCAGGTATAGAAACTGGGAAGGAAAAATGTGCAGGATGGAGAAGGGAAGGAGGGGTGAGAGGAGAGTTTAACAATGGGGATTTTTTGCTGGACTTCTGAGGAGAGGGGCGGTGAGGAGGGCATGTAGACACAGAACTGTGTGAGGGAGAAGAGGTGAGGACAGTATGGGGTGCCGAGGTAGGGACCTCGGAGCCCAGGACATCAAAAGAATTTGAAACGGGTGACTGAGGATGGGGTGACCACAGAGGAAGCTGCGGGAGTTGGGGTGGGACGTTTAGTAACGCGAGAATAGGAAATACGGGGAAGTCTCCTTTGAAGGCGTAGATGAGAGACAGCCATAGCATATGGGAAGCCTTCCGCCTCTTTGAGACAACGGATTTCACACTCATTTAAGTAAACTTGACAATGGCCTGAGTAAGATGGGTGCGCCTCACGACAATTAAGGCAAGAGGGAGGTAGAGTACAAGAAGGGTTGGAATGGTCGTCGGCACCACAGACTGGGCATTCGGCCATGGACCTGCAATATTTCGCCGGATGACCAAAACGCCAGCAGTTTCTACACTGTTACGGTGTAGGGATCACCTTTCGAACTTGTAAACGGTGTCCTGTGATGTAGACTGAGGGCGGAAGGTCACGGCAGTCAAATGTTAAGCGAGCAATATTGCAAGGCTATCGTCTTCGCCGACGGGCAGGGAGGACAAAAGTGTCAACTTTGAGTATATTATTATTATTATAATCAAAAGAAGCGCTAAACCACAGTGGTTATACAGCCAACTTTGAGTATAGGAAGGTCTTGGAGCTCAAGCTGCTCCAGAATGTCACCACCACATGTTTGGAAATTCTGTTGGACAGCGGTATGGGGTAGAATGACAGTACCACTACAAGAATTGAGAGAATGATGTTTTTCAATAGTGACAGGAATAGCATCTATGGTCGTAAGGTGAGAAAGATCGCGAGCTTGGCCAGCATTCTGGACCGTGACGATGCGTGTGCCGCTTTTGAGAGCGTGAAAGGAAATATCTTTACCCACATGGCGTAGGAGCGCCTTACCAATACTATAATCGGAAAGATAAGCAGTAGAAGAAGTCGGTCTCAGAGTAAAAAACTTAGTCCATTGTGTAGTGTGAAACATAAGAGTTTAAGGGGAGTGCATGACGAGCTGGTCGTTTCTGAGCGGAATGAGAATGAAGCAACGAAGTATCATCATGGAAGGGTCTTGGTGTTTAGATGTGGGACCAGAGTTGGTCCGACATGGGACGGGCGGGCAACCCGAAAATTGCCGCACCGTAGAGGGAGAAGCCGGAAGCATGGTCAGAGAAGAGCGGAGGTCAGACGTATCAAAAGGGCCAGTCAGAACCCCGGTACCTGAAGCAGGTGACGAACCGGCACCAGCAAGAGGTACAGGGGTATTGGAAGAGTCTGAAGAGTGGTCCAATAACGAGGCCGGGTCAGAACAGGGTGTGGTAACAGGAAGGGGCCCGGGGGTAGTAGGTTCACAGATTGGGTCGTCCATAGTTAGGTTACTTCTTTATTTTTTTTTTTGTTTTTAAAAAGAAAAAAAAAGAAAAAAAAAAGAATAAAAAAAAGGGGGGAACGAGGAGGAATAGCTCCTAGGAGGAATGAAAGGGGCGTAAATCCCCTTCCGCGCCCAAGAGGACCTCAGCACCGCAAGTAGTGCAGATGCGGCATGGAACCCGTGCCATAACCTACCCTTCATGCCAGTAAACCAGCAATCCGGGATAGCAACCTCACATCCACCGAGCCACCTCGGCGGACAAAAGAGAGGGCGGCCAGACACCCGCCACAAAGCATACCTCCTTCAGCCACCACCCCCGGAATCCGAAAGGTGGCCTCCAGAGATACACCCGTCGCCCAAAAGACACCCAAAGCCACCCCCCGGGAGACCGGAGAGGGATCGGGACATCCCCTGGCGATCCAGATTCCTCAGCAAACTACACCACCACCAAGAACCTCAACAGAATAGGATGGACCACGGTACCCTTTCCCCTACCTAGGAACCAGAATGCCTGTGGAGAGAATCTCACAGGGTAAAAATGGGAAGGGAATAAGGGAGGGATGAGGAGGAGGAGGAAAGGAAAAAAGGGAGGATGGGAAAGATGGGATAGGGAAGGGGGGATTGGGGGTAATTAGGTTCGGTCTGAGGAAGAAGACCAAGAGGTCCAATTCCAAAGACCGATAGCCTCTTTACCGCAACAAGGAGCCCCCTTAAAGAGGAGATTATCTGAAAAAAAAAAAAAAAAGCGCTAACCAGGGAAGTGGAAAATGTTGAACATAAGTTAAAGGACTCATACAGGATCCAGGAGAGTCAAGAGGAGCTAAAAGTGATTAGTGAAATTGAAAGAAATTTGAAATATTTCTTTTTATATGCCAAAAACAAGGCAAAAGCCATATCTAGTATAGGGCCCCTGCTCAGACAAAATGGAACTTACACAGATGACAACAAAGAAATGAGTGAGATACTTAAATCTCAATACAATGTGTTTAGTGAGCCACTAATCAGTCTAAAGATAGACAATAAAAATAATTTTTTT
>WNWK01037628.1:0-18402 GCA_009830355.1 Cherax destructor | reverse complement strand
CCCCCAAAAGCCCCCCTTGCTGAGGTGTGTAGAAAACCTTGCCCCACTCCTGGTCAAATTTTAAGGGGGCCCCTTCGATATTCTCCCCCTCTAAATCCACATCTACCCTTGACCAGTTTTTTAAGAATGATAACACCAATGGTTACAATTTTGGTTAAATTTTGGGGACTGAAAGGGTTAATGTATGATTTTTTTTGGGGAAAAGGGGGAAAGAGTACAACTTAATACCTCCCCCTTTATCCGTGCCATTCCCACTTGAAGACCCCGTCTTTACTTTTCCCCACTAAAACTCACATTATCCCAACATCCCCACTGGCCAGACGGTTGCTAAGAAAAAAGAGTACTTTACAGTGGGGAAAAAACAAATTCTGTCGCTATTCTTCGAGGGGATCTCGGGTCTTGCTCGGTAGATTATTCTTCCGGCAAGAAAATGATTTTGGGTGGTTGTCCCCGATGAGTCAAGAAAAAGATTACCCCCGGAACTTCTTACGCCCACGAGCCCGGGGCGTTTTTTAAACGTGGTTGGTCGGGGTAGTGACCATATCTTCTCACAAAACCCCCCTTCAGTAGCGTTTATACGCAACACTTTACACACTATTCACACGCCGGTTTAATGTCCCGTTAATTTACTCTCGTTGGGAAGTTAATCCATTAATAATTGCGTGCGATGAACGTTGATCAAGGACGCACTTTTCCCGCCATCAACATGCCATAAACCCGCCATAAAGGCCGCTCACTTTTTAAACACATTATCGCTCTATTATTACATTTTATAAAAAAAAAAAAAGGCACAATCCCGTGCCCGGAAACTTTTAAAAAACAACCCGCAAAAAAAAGGGGGGCTTACGACGACGTTTCGGCCCGACTTGGACCATTTAAAAAGCCACCAACAAAAGAGACAGGGGAAAGGGGTTTTTAAAGGCAGGCAGACAGGGGGGGGTACAAGAGAGGGGGGAAATGGGAGTAGTGGTGTAGTGGTAGTGAAAGGTAGTAGTAAAGGTAGAGAGTAGACAGTCAAAAGGGAAGGAGCACTCCCATGAGGCTAGCGGCCCGGAAAAAAGGGGGGAGGGGGAAAAAAGGCAAAAAATGAAGGAAAAACAAGGCAAAAAAAGAACAAAAAAAAGGGAAAAACCCCAAGGAGAAAAAGGAGAAGGGGGAAGATAAGACGGGGAAGGAATCGGGTTAAGTCACGGGTTTTGAAGTTTAAATTTAAAAAATGTAATGAGGGGAAAAAAGGGACAACAGAGACAAAGCCGGGGGCTAAGATTCATCAGGGAAATTGTGTAAGGGGAGGATTCAACCAGGCGGCGACTATGAAAGTTAGACGTGGGGGGTAGACAGTTTTAGCAGAAGACCAATCAATGGGATGACTGTGATCTCTGACATGACAGAAAAGAGCATTAAATGGGCAAGCCTAACACTATTTTTTGTTGGTCTCGGAGTCGGGGCCAGTTTCTCCGAAGTACTGAAGAGGACAGGAGGAGCAAGAAATAGAGTAGACACCAGAAATCTGTGGAGGTAGGGAGGAACCCATTAGGCGGGAATTTAGCAAGCAAAGGGGGCTAGATGGGGTTGAGAGAAGGGACCCACAGAGCAGGGAGGGGCCAGGCGGGGAATTAGAAGAGGGAACCGGGGATCACGGGGAGAAGGAAAAGAGGGAGATAAGAACACTTTTCTGAATACAAAATGTGCACTTCCGTGCAGGCGCGAAGGCCTGTGACCAAGGGGACATGAACAAAGGAAAAGGGAATTAGATTCAACCTTTTTCAAACCAAGGGAAAGGGGGCAAGTTTAAAGCGGGATTAATCTTTTTTCTTTGCCCTTTCCTGATGTTCATGTCCCCCGTTCATTTTAAGTTTTGCTTCCCTGTACCGCAACCCCCATGACAGTGGAGTAATTATTATTTTCTTTATCATGCCTCCCCCTTATCAAGAAGAGTGTTCTATTCCTCTTTCTCCTGCTCTCCGCATCTGTGATCCTCAGTTTCTTGAAGCAGAAATTTCCACTTCATAATTCTTTTTCCCGCCTGGGCTACCCTTCCCATTTCATAGACTCTGCTTTCTCTCGCAAACGGACTTTCTTCTCTCCTAAACCCTTTTACTCCTGAGAACTCTCCAGTCCTCTGCCTTCCCTACATCTCTGGTCTCTCTAATCTCAGCAACTCTCTCCGTTCCTTAGACATCAAACTTACCTTTCGCCAAACTAACACCTTCGCACTAATCTAGTTCAGAGGACCTATCCGTGGTATGTTTAAGGCTCCAATACGGCTCACTTACCCTGTGGAACTTGAGCGACTCAAAAAAGTTTCCACAAGAACAATAATAATAATAATAATAATAATAATAATAATAATAATTAAAACAAATAATACTAAAAACACTTTCTTAATTAAACATTTGCTTTTATTTTGCATTACATTACAATATAACAATGATGGTATACAACATTACCCAGCTTATCTTTTAATTCAATTGTATTTATTTCCTACATCTGAATTACTAAACCATGCACTTAGTAAATAGGTAAAAAATGGAAATAATGGACCCCAATGGAAATAAGTCACTATGACTGACATTTTGGGTTATCCTAATTGCTCTACACATATGCTGCTATGTATGATAATCTATGTAACTGTATTTGTGTATACCTGAATAAACTTACTTACTAAATACTCAATAAGAACAGTCATGAAGTTTTCACAACTATAACACCTTAACATAGTACTGGAGGGGCTGATTTCCTTCATTACAGTACGTCAGGTCCTTCTATAGTCATATTCGTTGTCACCACCGTCAGTATTCTTGGGTCACTATAGGCTCCCTGTATGTTAGTGCAGCAGTGATTGTAATTATTCCATCACTGAAGCTTAGATCAACCCAGGCGACTGAAAAATATAGTAGCAGCCAAGTTGTTACTGTCACAACCTGCAGCTCCTGGGTATACACTGATGATAGTCACTTACTCAGTCTTGATGACTGGTGGTAGTCAGTCTTGATGACTGGTGGTAGTCAGTCTTGATGACTGGTGGTAGTCAGTCTTGATGACTGGTGGTAGTCAGTCTTGATGACTGGTGGTAGTCAGTCTTGATGACTAGTGGTAGTCAGTCTTGATGACTGGTGGTAGTCAGTCTTGATGACTGGTGGTAGTCAGTCTTGATTGGTGGTAGTCAGTCTTGATGACTGGTGGTAGTCAGTCTTGATTGGTGGTAGTCAGTCTTGATGACTGGTGGTAGTCAGTCTTGATTGGTGGTAGTCAGTCTTGATTACTGGTGGTAGTCAGTCTTGATGACTGGTGGTAGTCAGTCTTGATGACTAATGGAAGGGGCAAGTTTAAAGCTGATTGGGAATCTAATTCTTTGCTTCCTTTCCTTGATGTTCATGTCCACCGTTCAGTTACAGGTTTTGCCTTCTCCGTGTACCGCAAGCCTATGCACAGTGGCATGTACATTCATTACTTCTCTTATCATGCCTCCTCTATCAAGAAGAGTGTTCTTATCTCCTCTTTCTCCGTGCTCTCCGCATCTGTGATCCTCAGTTTCTTGAAGCAGAAATTTCCACTCTTCATAATTCTTTTTCCCGCCTGGGCTACCCTTCCCATTTCATAGACTCTGCTTTCTCTCGTGCTAAACGGACTTTCTTCTCTCCTAAACCCTCTACTCCTGAGAACTCTCCAGTCCTCTGCCTTCCCTACATCTCTGGTCTCTCTAATCTCAGCAACTCTCTCCGTTCCTTAGACATCAAACTTACCTTTCGCCAAACTAACACTCTTCGCACTAATCTAGTTCATACCTCCCCTACCTCCACAGATTCTCCTGGTGTCTACTCTATTTCTTGCTCCTCCTGTCCTCTTCAGTACTTCGGAGAAACTGGCCGATCTCTTTCTGACAGACTCAGGGAGCACAAAAATAGTGTTAGGCTTGCCGACACTAATAATGCTCTTTTCTGTCATGTCAGAGATCACAGTCATCCCATTGATTGGTCTTCTGCTAAAACTGTCTACCCTACGTCTAACTTTCATAGTCGCCGCCTGGTTGAATCCTCCCTTATACACAACTTTCCCTGTATGAATCTTAGCCCTGGCTTTGTCTCTGTTGATGCTTTCCTCTCTCATTACATTGTTAAATGCTCTAAACTTCAGAACACCCGTGACTTAACCTGATTCCTTCCTGTCTTATCTTCCCCTTCTCCTTTTTTCTCCTTGGGTTTCCTTTCTTTCTGTTCTTTCTTTTGCCTTGTATTTTCCTTCATTTTTCGCTTTTCTTCCCTCTCGTACCCCCTTGCGGGCCGCTAGCCTCATAGCAGTGCTCCTTCCCATATGACTGTCTACTCTACTACCTTTACTACTACCTTTACTACTACCACTACTACCACTACTCCTACATTTCCCCACTCTCTTGTACCCTCCCCTGTCTGCCTGCCTATAAATACCCTTCCTCTGTCTCTGTGTGTTAGTGTGACTTTGTAAATGGTCCAAGTCGGGCCGAAACGTCGTCGTAAGCTCCTCTCTTTTATATGTGCGGGTTGTGTGTGTATTATTACAGTTTCTTGGACTTAATGTCCCACATTATGCCCGGCGAATATTCACAACATTCACTATTGTGAAGAGAGACCATTAACCGCGATTTGGTCGTAGTAAACGCCGATTTCAATCTCCATTACATCCAGAGCCCACCCATCGTTCACCTCCATTCACCTTTATCCCACGAGCGCGACTAACCTCGTGTGACCCAGTCCCGCGTACCAAGCCACCCATCGCGATGGTTCTTTCCTCATATCAAGAAAAATACGAACCAACAGCCACACATTAAGAATATTCACATTAGAAAGGCTATCGAGTATAACCTTTCGGGAAAATACCCAATATTTTCCACAATCATATAATTAGAATGATCTAACAATACAAACTCAATCAATTTCTCTAATATTATGTACATAGTCTATAAGCCATTAGATTAAGCTGCCTGTGGAAAATATTGGTATTTTCCGAAAGTTGTAATTGATCAACTTTCCCATATGAATAGATATCCTTAATGTGCTGCTGGTAGCTTAACGTTTATGTGGGTAAGAATACAGAACCATTGTATAGGCTGGGCAAGAAGCGGTTCAAGTAGGCTGGGCAGAGAGAGAGAGAGGGGAGGCAGTCACGGGTAGAACGGCCTACACGCCAGATATCAGGCAGCAATGGCTTCGGGAGTTTGGCGATTACGTCAGCCAGACCGGACTTAATTACTTCACTTTGTAACATGGAGTGATATCAAAGGGTGTGGCGCATATAAAGTGGGACAATCGGTCCGGGAAGCCTAGTAATAGGGCAGTAATTGGTGAAATAGTGAATGGCGCCAGCGAGGGACGCCGGCTTGAGCCTAATTCCAACTCCAGTGACGCGACCATATGACAGGGTACAGTCGTAAACCCTGATTCTGGGTGGTTTTCGTAATAGAAGAGACTGAAATATGCTCAATGAATATTGTGAAATGGTGCATCTAGTGAAGCAGAGTTGTAAATAATTGGGAGTTAGTGTACCGGACGTGTCTGGCGTGGGGACGCTATATCCAGACCGCCATCTTGAATATGGAGAAGATGAACAAATTCTATCCCCGTTCATCGACTCGAAATACAAGTATATCGAGATGGTGAATGTGTATAAACTAGTGGGCATTAAGCCAGGATATATATAGTGTGTAAAGTTATACGTATAAACTGTAATAAGGGGAAAATAGCGAGAGGATATGAATCGCTACCCCGACCAACCACATGTTAAATAACGCCAAGGAAATTAATCTTCCTTGACTCGACGGGACAACCTACATCAAGATCTTGATGGACGAACTATATCGACCGTGTAAGTTCATGAGATCTATCGAAGCCCATCGACAAGGATGCAGCCGCGTACTAGCTGGCCAGTAGGTATGTTGATATATTGTGTGTCTGCGGTGGGAATAAAGAAGATCTCCAGTGAACACCCAAGACGCAGATAAGGGGTGA
The DNA here is from genome assembly GCA_009830355.1 of Cherax destructor. Classification (NCBI taxonomy): domain Eukaryota; kingdom Metazoa; phylum Arthropoda; class Malacostraca; order Decapoda; family Parastacidae; genus Cherax; species Cherax destructor. The sequence goes on along the minus strand of WNWK01037628.1, from coordinate 12,418 downwards.
GTGAGCATTAATCACTGTACTCTCTCCTCCTTCTCAATCAGTCCCATATCATATTTCTAAACTATACAGTCAACTAAAATTTAATCATACCATACTTATTATTATAATCTCTTCAAATTTATTTACACTGGTCCAGAGTGCAGTGGGGCGAGTGTGAGAATATCGAAGGTACCCCTCGGGTGCGACCAGGAGTGGGTAAAGTTTCTCACATACCTCAAGGGAATCTCTCTCAATTCCCCACAGTGCCCCTAATGCCATGACATGTCAGTGGCTCTCCTTGCACTTCACCATGGCATGTCAGAGGCTTTCCTTGCACTTCACCATGGCATGTCAGAGGCTCTCCTTGCATTTAACCATGGCATGTCAGAGGCTTTCCTTGCACTTCACCATGGCATGTCAGAGGCTTTCCTTGCACTTCACCATGGCATGTCAGAGGCTTTCCTTGCACTTAACCATGACATGTCAGAGGCTTTCCTTGCACTTCACCATGGCATGTCAGAGGCTCTCCTTGCACTTAACCATGGCATGTCAGAGGCTCTCCTTGCACTTAACCATGGCATGTCAGAGGCTCTCCTTGCACTTCACCATGACATGTCAGAGGCTTTCCTTGCACTTCACCATGGCATGTCAGAGGCTCTCCTTGCACTTCACCATGGCATGTCAGTGGCTCTCCTTGCACTTCACCATGGCATGTCAGTGGCTCTCCTTGCACTTCACCATGGCATGTCAGTGGCTCTCCCTGCACTTCAGTTTATGATTGTAATGAAAACCAATGTACTCGAGCAAAGAAATAAAATTGTATTGTATTGTATTCAAATTTGAAACACTAGCTATTTTATCTAATTCTACTAATTTACCTAATCCTATTTACATTAGGTCTCTAAACGATGTTATTATCTCCTAAGATTATTATTTACTATATATAATTGCTTAAATCTGTCAAATATGACAAATATTTTATAAAAGTGTTATGTTAAGGGTTCCTTAAGCTTACACTATAAACGTTTCCGTGGAATAATTTCCACACATGCGGTCACACTGGGATATGGCGACTCTTATTATTTCAATTATCTCCTAGGTTCAGTGTTATTTTCACTATTTTCTCCACAGTTCACAGTGTTGTATCTTACTACATTAATTTCCACTAATTTGAGGTCGATTCACTGTAATTTGTCCTCGATGAAGCTTTATTAAATTGGCGGGTTATTTCTCTCGCATGCACACTATCCCTCGTTGGTGTCCCTCACTATTTTCCGTTTTCACCACCCTATTGTGGTGGTTTCATTAACTTCCTATACCATATTCTACACCGTGAACAGTTACAACACTTCCTATTATGAAGTGAGGCCAATATTACTCCTTAGGCAGAATGGAGACGCAAATTTCCTGGTCCCATTTTTGACCAGCCTCCTGACGATTCAAAATCACTGCCTTCTCCCCTCACACAGGAGCAGAGATTCTCTGTTGGGTCTCCTTTTTCACTCAAAATTAAATTTTAAACCAACAGCAATATACTAATCATGCACAATTACAACATAAAATTTATACAATATAAATTTGGGAAAATTACATCAAAAATTTTCACAGTTATTATTATTTTATTATTATAATTATTGTTCCTCGTGATCGTATAAAAATTTATTTGTATTTTTTATGTCCTGATTATACCTCTCAAGACATCAAGACTGACTACCACTAGTCATCAAGACTGACTACCACTAGTCATCAAGACTGACTACCACCAGTCATTAAGACTGACTACCACCAGTCATCAAGACTGACCCACCAGTCATCAAGACTGACTACCACCAGTCATCAAGACTGACTACCACCAGTCATCAAGACTGACTACCACCAGTCATCAAGACTGACTACCACCAGTAATCAAGACTGACTACCACCAATCAAGACTGACTACCACCAGTCATCAAGACTGACTACCACCAATCAAGACTGACTACCACCAGTCATCAAGACTGACTACCACCAATCAAGACTGACTACCACCAGTCATCAAGACTGACTACCACCAGTCATCAAGACTGACTACCACCAGTCATCAAGACTGACTACCACCAGTCATCAAGACTGACTACCACCAGTAATCAAGACTGACTACCACCAATCAAGACTGACTACCACCAGTCATCAAGACTGACTACCACCAATCAAGACTGACTACCACCAGTCATCAAGACTGACTACCACCAATCAAGACTGACTACCACCAGTCATCAAGACTGACTACCACCAGTCATCAAGACTGACTACCACTAGTCATCAAGACTGACTACCACCAGTCATCAAGACTGACTACCACCAGTCATCAAGACTGACTACCACCAGTCATCAAGACTGACTACCACCAGTCATCAAGACTGACTACCACCAGTCATCAAGACTGAGTAAGTGACTATCATCAGTGTATACCCAGGAGCTGCAGGTTGTGACAGTAACAACTTGGCTGCTACTATATTTTCAGTCGCCTGGTTGATCTAAGCTTCAGTGATGGAATAATTACAATCACTGCTGCACTAACATACAGGGAGCCTATAGTGACCCAAGAATACTGACGGTGGTGACAACGAATATGACTATAGAAGGACCTGACGTACTGTAATGAAGGAAATCAGCCCCTCCAGTACTATGTTAAGGTGTTATAGTTGTGAAAACTTCATGACTGTTCTTATTGAGTATTTAGTAAGTAAGTTTATTCAGGTATACACAAATACAGTTACATAGATTATCATACATAGCAGCATATGTGTAGAGCAATTAGGATAACCCAAAATGTCAGTCATAGTGACTTATTTCCATTGGGGTCCATTATTTCCATTTTTTACCTATTTACTAAGTGCATGGTTTAGTAATTCAGATGTAGGAAATAAATACAATTGAATTAAAAGATAAGCTGGGTAATGTTGTATACCATCATTGTTATATTGTAATGTAATGCAAAATAAAAGCAAATGTTTAATTAAGAAAGTGTTTTTAGTATTATTTGTTTTAATTATTATTATTATTATTATTATTATTATTATTATTATTGTTCTTGTGGAAACTTTTTTGAGTCGCTCAAGTTCCACAGGGTAAGTGAGCCGTATTGGAGCCTTAAACATACCACGGATAGGTCCTCTGAGTTCATGAACCCACACACCCAACCAAACAAACACAGTAGTTGGCAGAGGTAGAGAGATAACACATGTTAATTGATAGATTTACTTCCCTAGGAAGGTCTAGGTGAGTTTGTACAGTTAGTAACTAATATTAGGATTATTGAGGCAACTTTAGATATTAATAATGTAGCTCTAGCACCTTAACAAAGGTAGTTTTAAGGCCTGAATAGGCGAACATTAGATTATGTCAGCTAACGAGAACTGGCAGCCCCACACTTGACCTAGACGGGCGAGATGCTAGGTCATTCTTCTCAGACCAGACTTCAACGAGTGAACAAGTGCTGCGACCTTGGCAGCATTCCCCAGGTGACTCCCAACATCTGTCCTGGGGACTTGGAGGAGACATCCCGAAGTACTGTGGATATCTTTCTCCATCCAGACCCATTACAGTAAGACTATAACTTCCTTTCTCTCAGTATCTTGCCGGTTTTCTGGGGAAAACGTGAGTGAGTTTATCTGTGGGTCTCAAGCAGACGGACGCTAATAAATTGGTATGTACCAGCGTCATCTCTTAAGTTTAAGTCAGGAAACTAGTGTCCCATACAGCTTAGATATTGCTTAGAGGATAACCCCCTTTGAGTTTGGGATTTCTGAGTTTAGGGCAAGACACTAATACCACTTGAATTATTGCAGATTAAGGGTCCTTCCCTGCACATGGTGTTTGGAGGGGGTTATAGCTTAGGGAGATTGGAAGACTAGGAGACATACTCCATCAAGTAAGTTAAACCCTTTTTCAGTAGTGCATGTAGGTGGGGAATTCTTTCGACTGCAGTCAGCTAGAAATTCTGTCCATAAGCCACTTGTAAGTCTGAGAGAAGCTTCTCAGAGTGTCGGTGGGCAGCTTTCAAGGAGGCAGTCCAAGACAAAATTTCTATATGGTCCTAACGGAGATGTGAAATAGCTGGTTTAGCAGACAGATTAGTCTTAATTAGCTAGGCCACAGTTAATGTACCAGGCATTATCGAAGTTAGGTTAAGTTAGCACACCTAGGCCCAAAGACTTACACAGGCTAGGTTAAGCTAACTACTCAGAAGTTTATTATTTACAGTGATTACAAGTAAGCCAGGGTAGGAAACTTGTATATTCAATTACTTACAGTGAATTGCAAGGTAGCCACAGGTAGGTTAGGCCTCTGCAATATTTATAACAGTTATAACAGCTAGGTCAGATTTAACCTAGTTATCACTTACCTTGAATTGCAAAGCTAGATTTAGGCTATAGTTGCACACTAATTTCAACAGTTATATAAAGTTAGGCTAGGATTTACCTTCTCCAACTAACTACACAATTAAACAAGCTGAACACAACATTATTTATTTACTGTTTTATAAGTTGAATTACTGAATTTATTTTGTGTCAACCAAGGTAATTTAATTTGCAAAGACTACATATTTTACTGTGTGAATTTTATTTTATTTTATTGTATTTGACTCATTTAATTTGTGATTTACACCAGAGGCTAGTTTAAGTCCTGTAACTATTTACTGTTATGAAAGGTTAAGCTTTCATAACAACAATATACATTTTAGTTGGGTTTGAGGGCTAACAGTGTACATTTAATTGAGTCAAGTCAATATATGTAAAGAAGTCATTAAGCTTGTTGAGGAGTTTTGGGGTCTCACTTATTCTCACCTAATACCATATCGTGCTGTGGGGTGGGCTAACTAAAGTACAAATTAGTGACACGCTCTTAACCAAACCACAACAATGACGGATGAGACTCACTCAGAAATTAGCTGGCCCAGCTCTAATCCAGCTAAGCAGTCTATGAACGCCCACAAAGGACGCATAATCAAGGCATGTAGGGAGTGCCGAGATAACAGACAAAAACCAAGATGTAGATTGTCAAGATGTAGAAAAGTGCTTAGAGCTTTTAGAGGGAAAGCTAGGAGCCTTTGAGACAGCCTATCTACGTTATGAGGCAGAAGCCTATGCATCAAATGAGTCTGAGGTTATCGTTGAGGCAGTTCAGGAGGAATACGACGAGCATGCAGCTGAATGTAAAGCGGAGATGAAACTCTGCAAACAGTTAATGAAAACATTGAAGGCTAATATTGCAGGGCAATAAATAATAGTACCGGGCGAGCAAGCCACCACAGTCTTTCTAGAGTGTTACCCAGATTGCCTACATTGAATCTACCAATGTTCGACGGAACCTTGACAGAGTACATTGCTTTCTGGGATCAATTTAAAGCCCAGATAGATGATAGGAAAGATTTGTCGAATGCCACCAAATTACAGTATTTACGTTCACAGCTCAAGGGTAAAGCCCTGGACTTGGTCCGGCATTACCAAACCACTGATATTAATAATCAAGATGCCAAGGATCATCTGAAGGATGCGTTTGGTAACACAGAGGACATAAAAACTGCTATATTTTATCGATTGACTGATCTAAAGGTTTGCCATCATGACCATCAGAGCATAGAGAAGTTCCACATCGAAGTCATGAGGTTGAAAAATAGTCTCAAAGATTTACATGATTGGGGTGGATCGGAATGGATGGTCAGTCGCTTAATTCAGAAGTTGGCTAACACTATAGTGCACGAGTTACACTTAATATACCGGACAAGCTGGTTTACAATACAACAAATTATTGAGGGGTTAGAGAGCTCATTTCTCGCTTGAGTGTTGGGGAAAGATTGCCCGACAAGGTGAAATCGTTTGACCATTCCAGACACTCGAGGGATAGAGCTATAGCACCCCCCAGTAGGGTTGGCACCTACTATGCCCAGGACAAGCCCCAACCAATGGGGCCAAGGGGTAAGCCACTAAGACAACCATCACAAGGCCGTGTGTGTTCTGCGAAGGGGAACATACTAGTTCTGGGTGTTTGAGTTTCACCACCTATGACCAAAGACGTCAGCGACTAAAGGAGTTGAAATGCTGTTTCAAGTGTTGTGGTCAACACTTTGCCCGGGACTGTGACACCCAGCTCAGTGAGTGTCGAGGTTGATGGAAGGGTAAGCACCACAGTGTGTTGTGTCCTAAGGATACCAGACCAGCCCAGGCTAAGGGGATCAAGCCCCAAGAGAGTTCGGAGAGCAGAGACGAGTCCGAGGTAGTGGTGAGTGTGGTGAGAACGACACAGGGGACTAGTTCAGGTGAACGGTTTCAAGGTTCTGTGGTCCTGCCCACGGTGATGGCGGTGGTTGTAAATGGGAAAAGGTCCAAAACGACCCGTTTGTTTTTCGACACTGGGGCTCAACGATCCTTCATAACGGAGACTCTAGCGGGTAAGTTGAAGTTGAAGTCCGAGGGTAAGGCTGACGTGAAAGTGGAAGGGTTCGGTGGACCAGTTCCACACAGGTCTTATCCTGTTGTAGATGTCGCAGTTAGATTAGGCAGGCATCGCAGGAATATCTCAGCCTTGATAGTGAAGAGGCTGCTCGATATCATTACCACCAAGGGCCTACCCGCGGCAGTCAAACGTTTGAGGGAGTTAGGCGTGAAACTGGCGGAACTGGGTATTACCACTGACAACGTCAGCAGTGTGGGAATTTTGGTAATAGGGGATTACATAGACGAATTTGTGTCCACGAGAAAGGTTGTCAAAGAAGGTATCGGCCTGTACAGGACTCCAGCGGGGTATATAGTAGGAGGCAGGGTACCGGCATATTTCCCTGCAACACTTGGGAATGGGAGCTCCTGCACCACAGCAACCGAGTCCGTGCTACTGATGCGAATCGGGCTACGTGAGGGTCTATCGGAAACCCAAGTCGGCATAGTCGACAGTGAACCAGTCCATAAACTGTGGGACCTGGATGTAGTAGGGATTAAGGGTGATCAACCCCCCCCCCCCCCGAACACGAAGAAACTTATCAGGATTATTTGAGCCATGTCCAGTTCAAGGACGGCCAGTACTGGGTGAGACTACCTTGGAAACTGGTACAACCTATGCTACCCACTAACTTTAAGAAGACACGGGGTCAGTTGAACTCCCTGGTGAACAGCCTGACCAAGAAGGGTCTGGTAGGGAAGTACGATGACATTATTAAAGAACAGTTGGCCCTGGGATTCATAGAGAAGGTACCACATGCCAGTCCAGGAGAAAATACCCATTATCTCCCGCACATGGCAGTTACCAAGGAATCAGTAACCACTCCCATCAGAGTAGTCTTTAATTGCAGCTCACAGGCGAGTCCCCGAGAGCCCTCATTGAACGACTGTCTGTTCACAGGGTCATCTCTGACTCAGAAATTAGCCGACGTGTTGTTAAAGTTTAGGACAGAACAATATGCTTATGCAGCGGATATTAGTAAAGCCTTCCTGCGAATTGGGTTGCAACCACATGACAGGAATTACACTAGGTTCTTGTGGGTGGCGAACAGCAAGGTACCTGAGCAGGGGTATGAAACTTACAGATTTAAGGCAGTGTTGTTTGGGGCCATGAGCTCACCGTTCTTACTGCAGGCTACTATAGATTATCACCTGGCAAATTGTAACAGCCCCCTCAAAGAACTATTGAAGACCTTATTTTATGTGGACAATATGCAAGGCACCACTTCTGATGAGGGGGAGTTGATGGACATCTACCAGGAGTCCAACGGGGAGATGCTCTCGGCTAACATGCCACTGAGGGAATGGGTAACGAACAATCCTGCATTGTGAGACAGGGTAGAACATGATTACGTGGGTTATATGGTGCCTGAGGTAACCTCAGTATTGGGGCTGGAATGGGAAATTGGTGAAGACAGACTTAGGGTAAAGAGGAAACCCTACGGGGGCGGGAAGCTGACCAGAAGGTCCCTGTTAAGTAATGTCCAGACTGTCTTTGATCCACTGGGTATGTTGACACCCATTACTATTCGTGGGAGAATGCTAGTACAGCAGACCTGAGAGCTGAACCTGGGTTGGGACGACACACTGCCAGAAACTATCTGTCAGGAGTGGGATCTAGTCAGCAAAGATTTAGCAGAGCTACACGATTTCGCATTTCCTAGGTCCCTTGGGTGTACCGGACAAGATTATGACCTACATGTCTTCTGTGATGCCTCTTCCCAGGCATATGGGGTGCTGGGCATATTGGTGGCTGGGAGCCAGGTTAATCTGGCCACCAGCCGGGCACGGGTGAAACCCTTTAAAGAGTGTTCAATACCAAAGCTAGAGCTCACAGCGATGTTGCTGGGAGCAAGACTGGGAAAGTATGTAAAGGAAGTGTTAAGTAACTTGAAGGTGATCCACACATATGTATGGACAGACTCGGAGGTAGCCTTACAGTGGGTACAGAACGACAGGTCCAAACTCCCCTATGTCAGGAATCGGGTGAAGGAGATACGGGAGCTACAGACAGCATCCACAATTTTACATGTACCTACCGATCAAAATCCGGCTGACCTGATCAGCAGAGGGGTGACACACAAAAAACTGAGTAAAAGCGAGATTTGGTTCAAAGGCCCAGACTGGTTACCAGCAAAAGAGAGCTGGCCAGAGCAGAAATTCGGCGAGATAACCAGCAGCATAGTGCATTTCGTGGGGGAGTCAGGCACTGAACTACTAGACCCCAGACACTACTCCTCATGGAGGAAACTAGTGGGAGTCACCGAAATGGTGTTTCGATTTGTGAGAAAGCTGACTGACAAGGTAAATAGAGGCCGACAGTTGTCGCTTGTGGGTCCCAGAGAGTACTGGATACAGCACTACCAGAAGGAGATGTTTCCAGGAGTTCTGGAGGTACTGGCTGCTGGGCAGCCAGACACAGCATCAGGTCTTGCACCCGACGGCGACTCAGGGAGCGGTAAACTGGTCCACTCATTGGGATTGTTCCTGGATCATGCTGGTCTGATAAGATGCAGGGGAAGACTACACAACGCTGAGCTCAGTTATGGGACCAAACATCCCGTGTTACTGGGAAAGGATGGGTGGTTGTCAGAGTTGGTGATACTTGATGCTCATCAGAGGACCATACATGGAGGGTTTGGAGATACACTCACCTGCCTTCGTCAGAATTACTGGGTGCTGAAGGGCCGAGCCGCAGTCAAAAGGGTGATAAGGAATTGCAGGGTCTGTCGACGGTATGATGGGAGGACCCTATCCTACCCGGGACCACCACCACTGCCTCAGGAACGGGTGCAAAGTGACAGACCCTTTGAGACTGTGGGGATAGATTACACCGGGGTATCACACTGACAAACCCGGGAGGGGAGAGGGTAGACCCACAGAAGGCATATATCTGTCTGATTACTTTTGCAACTACCTAAGCGGAAAATATGTCTACCGAGACTTTCGTGAAGTTGTTCAGGAGGTTTACAGCTCGGTTCTCTTGTCCACGATTGATTATAACAGACAATGGCACAAGCTTCAAAGTGGCCAGCAAAGTCTTTAAGAACCTTTTGGACAACGGGGAGGTACGAGAATACCTAAAGAAGATAGAGTGTGAGTGGAAGTTCATTGTTCCCAGAGCACCCTGGCAAGGGGGCTTCTATGAACGTATGGTGGGTACGGTTAAAAGGTGTCTCCGCAAGGTCTTACACAGCAAGAGGGTGACCACTGAGGAGTTGCGAACGATTTTGGCCGAGATAGAAGCGAGAGTCAATAATAGATCACTAACCTATATGCAAAATGGTATTGATGAGCAGGAAGCTCTCACCCCCAATCACATGTTATTTGGGAGGAGGATCGAACCCTTCCCTGCAATCTTGAGCCAGTCTTCTAGGGAGCAGGACTATTGTGGGCCGGAAGGACCCCCCATCAGTGAGGAACTACACAAGAGTCACAATAAGTTAGTGAATGTTCTAGACAAATGGAACCAGGCGTGGCATAATGATTATTTGACATCTCTGCGAGAACATTTTTATGGGGCCAACCCTGAGGGGAACAAGGTGACGGTGAGCCAAGGGGACCTGGTGCTAGTTGAAGCTGAGTCACCCAGGGCCTACTGGCCTCTTGGCCTGGTGGTGTCAACCCACCCAGATAAGGCTAGACAGCTGAGGATGGTGAAAGTGAGAGTAAACGGTGCTGAGACCATAAGGCCCATCAACAAGCTGTTGCCACTCGAGGTCCACATGGTGGGGCCTGGACAGGAGAAGTTAGACCAAAGTCTGCCCAACCAAAGCGTCCGGACGACCCGTCGAACGGTGCTCTAGTCCAGAGCTCACTGAGAGGGCTTGCGGGAGGCGGATTTGATATAGACTTAACTTCTACCTTCGCCGGCGGGAGGATGTGGAAACTTTTTTGAGTCGCTCAAGTTCCACAGGGTAAGTGAGCCGTATTGGAGCCTTAAAAATACCATGGATAGGTCCTCTGAGTTCATGAACCCACACACCCAACCAAACCCAAAGTATTTCTTTTCTTATGCAAAGTCAAAGTCGAGAACACCAACCAGTATTGGGCCCCTACTTAAACAGGATGGGTCCTACACAGATGACAGCAAGGAAATGAGTGAGTTACTTACGTCCCAGTATGACTCAGTTTTTAGCGAGCCGCTAACCAGACTGAAAATCGAAGACCTAAATTATTTTTTTATGAGAGTGCCACAGAACTTGACTGACGCATGCCTATCTGACATCACCCTCACGCCAAATGACTTCAAAAAGGCAATAAATGACATGCCCATGCACTCCGCTCCATGCCCAGACTCATGGAACTCTGTGTTCATCAAGAACTGCAAGAAGCCCCTATCACGTGCTTTTAACATCCTATGGAGAGGGAGCATGGACACTGGTGTCGTCCCGCAGTTACTAAAAGCAACAGACATAGCCCCACTCCACAAAGGGGGCAGTAAAGCAATAGCAAAGAACTACAGACCAATAGCGCTAACGTCCCATATCATAAAAATCTTTGAAAGGGTTCTAAGAAGCAAGATCGCCACTCATCTAGATACCCATCAATTACACAACCCAGGGCAGCACGGGTTTAGAGCAGGTCGCTCCTGTCTGTCCCAACTACTGGACCACTACAACCAGGTTCTAGATGCTCTAGAAGACAAACAGAATGCAGATGTTATATACACAGACTTTGCAAAAGCCTTTGACAAGTGTGACCATGGTGTAATAGCACACAAAATGCGTGATAAAGGAATAACAGGAAAAGTTGGTTAATGGATCTATAATTTCCTAACAAGTAGAACACAAAGAGTAGTAGTCAACAGAGTAAAGTCTGAGGCAGCTAATGTGAAAAGCTCTGTTCCACAAGGCACAGTACTCACTCCCATCCTGTTCCTCATCCTCATATCGGACATAGACAGGGATATAAGCCACAGTGCCGTGTCTTCCTTTGCAGATGACACACGAATCTGTATGACAGTGTCCACTGTTGAAGACACTGCAAGACTCCAAGCAGACATAAACCAGATCTTTAAATGGGCTGCAGAAAACAATATGAAGTTCAATGATGAGAAATTTCAATTACTCAGATACGGAAAACGTGAGGAAATTAAAATCTCATCGGAGTACAAAACTAATTCCAACCACACAATAGAGTGAAAAACTAATGTCAAAGACCTGGGAGTGATCATGTCAGAGGATCTCACCTTCAAGGACCATAACACCATAGCAATCGCATCTGCTAGAAAAATGACAGGATGGATAATGAGTGTTATCACTTATCTTGACTATTCTCGTCGGAACACTGGTAGTAGAATGGTAGCGTAGGTGAAGTGATAAGGCCGTAGACTAGGCTTGGGTTTATTGTCGAATAGGGCAAGAGTAAATGGGGTACAGAGAGTATGTGAGGAGACCGAAACCCAGCTGGGTAGGACCTGTTTCAGTGAAGTAGGCCGCAGGAGTGAGGAAGAAACATGGCTGGCCAGCCCGACCTTGATAGGCCTATAGATGGCAGCACCATAGAGCCGCACATTTTGAAAGAGCCTACAAATAGGCTGTTTACATCCGCTCGGCCACCTACCGCGTGTCGTCTTGACACGACAATACTGGCGGGCACGAAGGTATAAATGAGCAAACAAAATTACCCAGGGGAAAACTGGCTTCCGGTCACCTGACATTTACAATCAGAATATTGCCGGTATGGGCCGGAAAAACTCTCCACTTCAAGAGTCGGGAAGAGAAAATCGGCCTGCCTGTACAGCTGGATGGAGGACAGAACAAGCCGATGTTGGCACAGGAACTAGAGTCTTCTATATACAGGTTGTCCACAGGGCCAAGCATCAACTTGACTGCACATCCTTGAGCTCTGTCCCATCCTCACATCTGCAAACAATGACTGACAGTAGCATTTCCTAAGGTGTGACATTTAACTCAAAGGGCGATACTGCGACTTACCTTTATTCAGGCTTTACAAGACAC
>WNWK01037627.1:0-18402 GCA_009830355.1 Cherax destructor | reverse complement strand
TGTGACTTATGATCTGTTTATTTGATTGTTCATTCATTTTAGTATCCAACAAAGGTCACAATTAATGTGAGCAAAAAAACCGGGATTGTAAGGAGGACCGTAGAAGCTACCAATGAGCATGATCGCCCAAAGGTCAGCAGACCGGGAAATGATGAAGGTCAGGAGAAAATGGGAGGGGGGAAAATCTCGGGTTCCCAAAAATCGCCTTCCTGTAATTTTTGCAGTGCCTTGGCAAAGTCCCTCCAGTTTTGCAGGTAAAAAAAACCATGTATTTTTTTCCCATTCATTTTAGTAGGCATTAAAATATTAAATTTAAAATTTTTTTTTTTCAATAAAATATTTAATGGCCTAGTTTTTAAATGTTTTTGCTGCAATATAACTCTTGTTTATTCCAAAACATTGTTTCAGGTCGGGAGATTAATATTATGGTAGAATTGGGGTTTAAGAAGTAAAATTTTTTTTTTTTTTTTTTTTTTTTAGCTCAATATAAGTAGTACAGGGGCCCCCCGGTTTTCGAAATTAATCCTTTCCCAAAAAGGGTTACTAACACCGAATATTCCGAACCCCAAACCTTTTTTCCCCCAAAAAGGAAATAATGTAAATTCAATTAATCCGTTTCAGACACCCAAAGTTTTAAAAATTTTTTTGTACATTAAATATACATTAAATTACACAAAAAACAATGAGACATGAAAGAAAAAAACAATAATAACATGACACTTACCGTTATTGAAGAGTTGTTGATGTGGGGAAGACGGGGAGGGGAGAGGATGGAAGAGTTGCTATTGTTTGGAAGGGGGAAACCCCATCCATAAAGACTTCAGGTACCAAGTTTTTTTGGCTTACTTCCTTCTTGTTTTTTTTAAAGCCACTAGGGCCAGCTTTAGAGTCACTGGACCCCTGTTGTAAAAAATGTTCGAAGAGTTTTTTTTTGGCGTATGTTTGGAATTGTGCCGGCGACAGGGGTGTGTGTTTGGGGGGAAGAGATATCCTTCAATATGACACTAATATAAACTCTCGGCTTATTTATCTATCACCCATCTAATATGACATAATAAACAATATTAATAAAATAGAAACATGACATAAAAACTCTAGAATGAATAAAATTTTTATTAAAATGGGGGACTGGTGTTTTTGTTTGTTTTTGGGGTGTATAAGGGCCATTTAAGTCCTTACATAGTGATGGCTGCCAGACATGGCAGTGTTGCGTCGCCTATAAACCCCAACAACATTGGGGGAAAGAATTTTTTGTGTCGTCATTTTTCTATCATTAACTTACTTACTACACTTTTAAATTTTTTTTTTCAACAAGTCAGCCGTCCCCCCACCGAGGCAGGGTGACCCAAAAAAAAGAAAACCCCCAAAAAGAAAATACTTTCATCATTTCAACACTTTCACCACACTCATACATAATCACTGCCCCTTTAAAAGGGCCGATGAAAGCGGGAGAAAAAACCCTCCCAGCTGTCACTACCCCGGACCTCCTTTTAAAATAAGGACTGCTTCCCCTTTCCAGGACTCAAGTCTAATAAAACAATTAACTGGTTTCCCCGAATCCCTTTACAAAAAAGTTACCCCCGCTCCCCTCCCCACTGTTTTTCCCGCTCTGGTTTTAAAAACCTTTTAACTTCGCATTAGTATCCTCTTTTTCGTAAATCCTTTTAAACATTGAAATATTCTTTCCCCTGTTTTAAAATTCTGGTAAACCTTTGGGGCCCATGGTTTTGGGTTTTTTAACAAAGCCAAACTTGTTAAAAAATTTTTAAATTTTGGGAAGGGGTTTTAAATAAAAAAGGGGGGTGTCGGGCGACCAGTCCCAACCAATATTTTTTAAAACCCCGGTTTCCGTTAGAATCCATGAAATGGGGTTTTCCACCGGGGGGCCCCGCCTTTTTTTTCCCCCCTTTTTTTAGTAATTTTTCAAAGGGGTTCCCCATTCCCTTTGGGCCCGGTTTTGTCGTTCTGGTTTTGAGGAAGGGTTCTTTTTCCTTTTTCCCGGGATAAAAAAATAAAAAATTAAAAAACAAAAAAAAATTAAAATTATTTTTTCGAGATACTTTTGGGGGTCAAAAAGGGAAATTTCAAAAGGATGGTGAAATTTGGGAAATTTAAAAAAAGAAAGGAAAAAGAAAATGGTTTAAAAGGGGGTCAAAAAGTTCAAAAAAATTAGAATTGGGTTTTGGGAAGGGGAAGGGGGACATTAAAAAGGGGGTTCCCCCCCAAAAACAGGGGGGCCCAAAAAATTTTTTATCATAATTTTCCTCCATCCGTCGAGGGGGGTTTCTTTCCCAGGTTTAAAACCCCAAAAATTTAAAACCCCCCCCAGGGTTAGACCTTTTTATCCCCTCCCAGGGCTCAAATCCAAATTTGGGCCTTTAAACCCCTTCCCTAAAAGTTACTTTGCTCACCTCCAACAACTCAAATATTAAAACCATTTGTTCCATTCACTCCTATCAAATATGCTCACACATGCTTGCTGGAAGTCTAACCCCCTTCGCACAAAAAAACCTTTCCTACCCCCCCTCCACCCTTTTCAAAGGCCGACCCCTACCCCCCCTTTCCCCCTCCACTACAGATTTATACACTCGAAGTCATTCTGTCTCTTTCCCATTCTCTACATGTCCGAACCACCTCAAAAACCCCCTCCTCAGCTCTGGATTTTTTTGGTAACCCCCAACCTCCTCCTAATTTCCAAACCCCAAATTCTCTGCATTATATTCACCCCAACACATTGACCTCAGACATGACATCTCCACTGCCCCCAGCCTTCTTCTCTTGCAACATTCATCACCCATGCTTCACACTCATAAAGAGTGTTGGTAAAATTTTCTCTCATACATTCCCCTTTTACTTCCTTGGACAAAGCCCTTTGCCCCCCAAGCCCGGGGCTCCACTCACCTTTTCCCCCTCATCAATTCTATGATTCATCTCATCCTTCATAGACCCATCTGCTGACATGCCCACTCCCAAATATCTGAATACACTCCCCCTCCTCCATACTCTCTCCCCCTCTGATACCCAATTTTTGGGCCACCTAATTTTTGTTATCCTCATCACCTTACTCTTTCCTATATTCACTTTCAATTTTTTTTTTACACCCCCTACCAAATTCTTTACCAACCTCTGCAACTTCTCCTCAGAATCTCCCAAAAGCACAGTGTCATCAGCAAAAGCAACTGTGCCCCAACCCCCAAATTTTGTATTTGTTTCCCTTTATCTTTTTAACCCCACCCCTTGCCAAGACCCTTGCATTCACTTCTCTTTCAACCCCATCTATAAATATATTGAACAACCACGGTGACATCACACATCCTTTTCTAAGGCCCCCCTTTTTTCTGGGAAATAACCCCCTCCCTCCTACACACTTTAACCTGAGCCTCACTAACCTCATAAAAAAATCTTCACTGCTTTCAGTAACCACCCCTATTCCATCCCCGCAACATCTGCCCACATTGCCCCCTATCCACCCCATCATACGCCTTTTCCAAATCCATAAATGCCCCCAAAAAACCCCTTTACCCTTTTCCAAATAATGTTCCCCCTATATGTTTCACTGTAAACACTTGGTCTACACCCCCTACCTTTCCTAAAACCCCTTGTTCATCTGCTATCCTGCTTTCCGTCTTACTCATAATTCTTTCAATATTAACTCTACCCTTTCACTTTACCAGCTACACTAAAAAGACTTATTCCCCCATAATTTTTGCCTCTTTTGTCCCCTTTGCCCTTTTTTACAAAGTAAAAAACACTTCCAATCCCTAGGTACCTTTCCCCCTTTTCCATACATTTATTAAATAATAGCACCAACCACTCCAAAACTATATCCCCACCTGCTTTTAACATTTCTATCTTTATCCCATCAATCCCATCTGCCTTCCCCCCTTTCATTCTACCCACTGCCCCCACGAATTTTACACTCACAACTGGCTCTTCCACACCCCTTTAAAGATGTTATTCCTCCTTGCCCTATACAAAAAAATTTCAGCTTCCTGTCTTCATCAACATTTAACAACTCCTCAAAATATTCCCTCCATTTTCCCCGATAATTTAACTCCCCCCATTTAATAACTTCCTCCCCTTTTTTTAACTGTCAAATCCATTTTTTCCCCTAGGCTTCCTCAACTTATTAATCTCCCCCAAAATTTTTTCTTATTTTCAACAAAATTTTTTGGGATAACATCTCCCCCACTCTCTCATTTTGCCTTTTTATTTTTACCACTCTTTTAACCTTTTTTTCTCTCCATATCTTTTCCCCTTCCTTGCATCACTTCTACTTTGTAAAACCTCTCATTTGAAACTTTTTCCCCCCTTACTCTCCTTTACATCATCATTCCCCCAACCGCTCTTCTTCCCCCCCCGCACCCACTCCCCTGTAACCACAAACTTCTGCTGAACACTCTAACACTACATTTTTAAATCTACCCCATACATCTTCAACCCCATTGCCTACACTCTCACTAGCCCACCCTATCCTCCAAAGTTGTTTATATCTTCCCCTAACTGCCTCCTTTTTAGTTTATAAACCTTCACCTCTCTCTTCCTGCTTCTATTTTCCTTTGTATCCCATCTACCTTTTTTCTCCCCAAAAAAGTGAATGTGTTTAGGGTATTTGAGAGTAGATTTTTCAGCAGATGGTTTATGGGAAGGGAAAAGGGTTTAACCATGAAGGGAAAAAAAAAGGTGGTGGGATTGGGGTATCTGTGGAACAAGAAACATTATCCATGGAGGCAAAGAAGGGAAAAGTATGAAAATATAAAAAATTTTTTTTTTTCTTTTTTTTTCAAAGTGGCCGCCCCCCCGGGGCAGGGTGACCCAAAAAAAAAAAATCCCCAAAAAGAAAATACTTTTATCATCATTCAACACTTTCACCACACTCATACCCCATTTTCTTTGCAGAAGGGGCCCGATACGACAGCTGAGAATAGTCCCTCCCAGCTGTCACTATCCCAAGACCCTCCTTTAAAGTGCAGGCATTGTACTTCCCATTTCCAGGACTCAAGTCCAACTAAATCCTTAATTATCCCCGGGAAACCCTTTACAAAATGTTACCCTGCTCACACTCCAACAGCTCTTAGGTCCCAAAAACCATTCGTCTCCATTCACTTATCTAACACGCTCCCCATGCTTGCTGGAAGTCCAAGCCCCTTGCCCACAAAACCTCCTTTTCCCCCCCCTCCAACCTTTTTTTAGGATGACCCCCACCTCGCCTTCCTTCCCCCAGATTTATATGCTCTCCAAGTCATTCTACTTTGATCCATTCTCTCTAAATGACCAAACCACCCTCAACAACCCTTCTTCAGCCCTCTGGGCAAAATTTTTGTAACTCCCACCTTCTCCTAATTTCCACATTCCGAATTTTCTGCATAATATTTACACCACACATTTCCCTTAGGCAGGACATCTCCACTGCCTCCAGCCTTTTTCCCGCTGCAGCATTTGCAACCCATGCTTCACACCCAAAAAGAGTGTTGGTACCCCCTATCTTTCGTACATTCCTTCTTTGCCCCCATGGATAACGTTTTTTTCTCCACAGATACCTCAACGCCCACTCCCCCTTTTCCCTTTATCAATTCTATGGTTAACCCCCATCCTTCATAATCCCATCTCGGAAAATCAACTCCCAAATATCTGAAAAAATTTACTTTTCCATAATCCTCTCTCCAATGTGATATCCAATTTTTTTTTATTTAAATCGTTTTATACCCTCATCACCTTACTCTTATCTATGTTCTTTTTAACTTTCTACCTTTTCACATATTATTTATATTTTTTTTTATTAAACATCGGCGATTCCCACCAAGGAGGGTGGCCCCCAAAAGAAAAAATTTCATCATCATTCACTCCATCACTGTCTTGCCAGAAGGGTGCTTTACACTAAAAGTTATAAAACTGCAACATTAACACCCCTCCTTCAGAGTGCCGGCACTGTACTTCCCATCTCCAGAACTCAAGTCCGGCCTCCCGGGTTTTCCCCTGAATCCCTTCATAAATGTTATTTTGCTCACACTCCAACAGCCGTCAAGTTTTAAAAAACCATATGCCCCCATTCACTCCCTATCAAATACGCCAAAATGCTTTAAGGGTCCAACCCCCGCACAAAAAAACTTCCTTTTACCCCTCCCTCCAACCTTTCCTGGCCCCGACCCCTACCCCCCCTTTCCCCCTCCACTACAGATTTATACACCCCAAGTCACTCTGTCTCGTTCCATTCTCTCTACATGTCCAAACCACCTCAAAAACCCCCCTCCCCAGCTCTCGGGACAATCTTTTTGGTAACCCCGCACCCCCTTTAATTTCCAAACTCCGAATTCCTGCATTATATTCACACCACACATTGACCTCAGCCCCTTCTCTCCACTGCCTCCAGCCTTCCCCTCGTTCAACATTCATCACCCATGATTCACCCCCTTTATAAGAGCCTTGGTATAACTATACTCTCATACTTTCCCTCTTTCTTCCATGGACAAGGTTCTTTCTCTCCACAGACTCCGAAGTGCTCCACTCACCCTTTTCATCAATTCTATGATTCACCCTCATCCTTCATAGACCCATCCCCCGACATGTCCACTCCCAAATATCTGAATACATTCACCTCCTCCATACTCTCTCCCCCCAATCTGATATCCAAACCACCATTCTTTTTTTATCCCCACCCCTTACTTTTTTCCTATATTCACTTTAAATTTTCTTCTTTTACACCCCCTTACCAAATTCATCCCCCAACCTCTGCAGCTTCTTTCAGAATCCCCCAAAAGCACAGTGTCATCAGAAAAAAGCAACTGTGACAACTCCCACTTTGTTTTTTTTATCTTTTAGCCCAACCCCTCTTCCCAAAGACCCCCCTTCCTTCTCTTACAACCCCATCTTAAATATTTGTGAAAAAATCACAAAATCCTTGTCTAAGGCCCACTTTTTAGGGGGAAATAGCCCCCTTCCCTTTCCTACACACTCTAACCGGGAGCCTCACTACCCTCATAAAACCCTTCACTTTTTCAGAAACCCTTTTCCTCCTTTTCCAACACCTGAAACACTGCCACATTGCTCCCTATCTCCCTATCATACCCCTTTTCCCAAAATTTCCATAAATGCCACAAAAACATCTTTACCCTTATCCAAATATTTTTCACCTATATTTTTCCCTGTAAACACTTGGTCTACACCCCCCCTACCTTTCCTAAACCCCCCTTGTTCATCTCACCGGGTTTTTGTTTTACTTTAATTTTTTTTCTAAAACCCCATACACTTTACCGGGAACCCCTAACAGACTTACCCCCTAAATTTTGCACTCTTTTTTTGTCCCCTTTGCCTTTATACAAAGGAACAATACACGCTTTTGCCCCCCTAGGTACCTTACCCTTTTTCCCACATTTATTAAATAATAGCACCAACCACTCCAAAAAATATCCCCACCTGCTTTTAACATTTTCTATCTTTATCCCATCAATCCCAGCTGCCTTACCCCCCTTTTATTCTACCCACTGCCTCCGAACCCCTAACCCCCAAAATGGCTCTTCCCACCCTACAAGATGTTTTCCCCCCTTGCCCTACACACGAAATCACAGCCCCTGTCTTCATCAACATTTAACAAATCCTCCCCAAAAAATTTTCCATCTTCCCCTTTTTCTAATCCCCCTTTTTAAAAATTTCTCCCCATTTTTAACTGTCAAATCCATTTGTTCTCTAGGGTTCCTCCCCTTATTAATCTCATTCCAAAAAATTTTCTTATTTTCAACAAAATTTTGGTTTATAAATTCACCCCCTCTCTCATCTCTCTCTTTTACATTGCTTCACCACTCTTTTTAAACCCCTCTTTTTTTCCCAAAACTCTTCCCCCCCTTTTCATCACTTCTACTTTGTAAAAAACCCCTCATATGCTTTTTTCTCCCTTTTTTCTACTCTCTTTACTCATCATTCCCCCTCGCCCTCTTCCCTCCCCCCAAATCGCCTGTAACCACAAACTTCTGCTGAACACCCAACACTACATTTTTAAATCTACCCCATCATTTTCGACCCTTCCCCCTCTCCTACCCCTCTATCCTCCAATAGTTGTTTATATCTTACCCTAACTTTTTCCCCTTTTAGTTTATAAACCTTCACCTCTCTTTTACTTACTGGGTTCTATTTTCCTTGTATCCCCTCTACCTTTTACTCCCCTGTAGCTATAAACTTAAAAAAGTGATCTGAAAATCTGTAGCCCCCCTATAAACATGTACATCCTGAAGTCTACTCAACAGTCTTTTTTC
Organism: Cherax destructor; assembly: GCA_009830355.1. Lineage (NCBI taxonomy): Eukaryota > Metazoa > Arthropoda > Malacostraca > Decapoda > Parastacidae > Cherax > Cherax destructor. The sequence goes on along the minus strand of WNWK01037627.1, from coordinate 10,156 downwards.
TACCAATACATAGTCCAACAAACCACTGTCATTACCCCCATCATATCTTGTATACTTTTTTATCCTCTTTTTTTTTAAAATATGTATTACCTATAACTAAAACCCCCTTTTTATACAAAGATCAGTCAAAAGGCTCCCATTATCATTTACCCTTTCCCCCAAACTTACCTACTACACCCTCTCTGCATGTTTTTTCCCAATTTTTTGCATTTAGGTCCCCCACCCACAATTACTCTCTCATTTGGTTCAAAAATTCCTATACATTGCAACATCTCCCAAAATCTCTTCTCTCTCCCTTTTACCTCCTCTCTTTTTCCAGGTGCAAAGCCAAAATTTTGACCCACTTTTCCCTCCGGCCCTTATTTTAATCCACATAATCCTTGAATTTACACATTTATATTCCCCCTTTTCCTTCCATAACTGATCCTTCAACATTATTTCTCCCCTTCCTTAGCTCTAACTCCTCAGATTTCCCTGACTTAATCCCATTTATTTCTCCCCACTGAAACTCGCCTACCCCCCTTTAGCTTTGTTTCGCTTAGGCCAGGACATCCAACTTCTTTTTATTCATAACATCGGCAATCATTTTTTTTCATCCGCACTACATCCCCACATTCAAAACAATTTAATTTTTTAAAAATTTTTTCTTCTTTTTTTTAGTAGATTTGTACAGGAGAATGGGTTACTAGCCCATTACTTTCCCCGGGTCTTAGTCGCCCCATACGACACGCATGGCTTACGGAGGAAAAATTCTTTCCACTTCCCCATGGACAATAGAGAAAATAAAAAAAACAAAAGCTATTAAGAAAAAAAAGAAAAACCTAAGGGGATGTTTTATAGCATGTGTATGCCAGTGTAGTGTGACCTAAAGTGTAAGTAGAAGTAGCTAGATATACCTGTTATCCCGCGTGTTTTTTTGAGATGTATGTTATAATAATCAAATATTACATGTTTCATATCTTTAAACCTACATAAGCACAGTATCATCAGCAAAAAATAACTGTGTCAAACCCCTTTTGCATTTAATTTCCCCCCAAAATTTTTTCCCCCTCTCCCCAACACCCCAGCATTTACTTCTTTTACAACCCCATCTATAAAATATTAAAAAAACCATGGTGACATTACACATCCCTTTTCCCCCGACCTACTTTTACCAGGAAGTAATCTCCCCTCCCTACACACCCTAACCTGAGCCTCACTATCCTCATAAAAATTTTTACAGCCTTCAGTAACTTACTACCTATTCCATACACTTGCAAAAATTTGCCACATTGCTCCCCTACCCATTATCCTTTTTTCTAAAATCCATAAATGCAAGGGCTTCGGGCCTTTATCAAATACTGTTCATATATATGCTTCACTGTAAACACTTGATCTACACATCCCTCCCCCTTTTAAAAAAAGCCTCCTTGCTCATCTGCAACCCTCTTTTGTCTTACCTCAAATTATTCAATAATAACCCTTCCATACACTTTACCTGGTATACTCAGTAAACTGGTGTTTTTTTTTTCTGTCTCATAAACATGCTGGATAAAAATTTATATCTAGCTACTTTTATTACACTTTAGGTCACACTACACAGGCATGAAATGCATATATATAACACAAAATCTAGGTTTTTCTTTTTTTCTTGATAGCTTTTGTTTTTTTTTATTTTCTTATTGTCCATGGGGAAGGGGAAAAAGAATCTTTCCCCGTAAGCCATGCGTGTCGTATGGGGCGACTAAAATGCCGGGAGCAAGGGGCCCAGAAACCCCCTTCTCCTGTAAAATTTACTAAAAAAGAAGAAAAAAAATTTTAAAAAAACTGGGATGTTTAAATTGGGGTGGATGTAATGTGGATGAAAAAGAAAAAATGATTGCTGATGTAATGAATGAAAAGAAGTTGGATGTCCGGGCCCCAAATGAAACAAAGCAAAAGGGGGTTTTAAATTTTTGGGTGGGGAGAAAAAAAAGGGGATTAAGTCAGGGTATTTTTAGAGAGTTAGAGCAAAGGGAAAAGGGTAGCAATAATGTTGAAGGACAGTTATAAAGGAAAAGAGGGAATAAAAATTTGTAAATTCAAGGATTATGTGGATTAAAAAAAAGGGGTCGGATGCAAAAAGGGGGGGTCATAAAAAGCTTTATGCACCTGGAAAAAAGGAGGGGGGAAGAGGAGAGATTTTGGGAGATTTTAAATGAATGTATGGGAATTTTTGAACCAGGGGAGAGTAATTATGGTGGGGGACCAAAAATGCTAAAGTAGGGGGCTTGTAGAGAGGGTGTGGTAGGTAATTTTTGGGGCCAGGTGTAAATGAAAATGGGACCCCTTTTTGATTGATTTTTTGTATAAAAAGGGGGTTTTAGTTATAGGTAATAATATTTTAAAAAAAAGAGGATAAATAAGAATTTTAAGGATATGTTTAAACAAAATGACAGTTTTTAACTACGTATTGGTAGAAAAAAAGACTGTTGAGTAGACTTCAGGATGTACATGTTTATGGGGGGCCACAGATATACCGATCACTTTTTGTTATAGCTACAGTGGGAGAAAAAGGTAGAGGGGATACAAGGAAAAAAAGAAGCAGTAAGTAAGAGAGGGTAAAGGTTTAAAAACCAAAAGAGGAGGCAGTTAGAGAAGATATTAACAACTATTGGGGATAAAAGGGTTAGTGGGGTTTTGGGCAATGGGGTCGAAGAGGGGAAGGGTATTTAAAATGTAATGTTGGTGTTCAGCAAAAGTTTGTGGTTACAGGCGGGTGGGTAAAGGGGGGAAAAAGGGCAAAGGGGAATGATAATGAAAAAGTAGAAAGGGGAAAAAAAGGAAGAAAAGGAGGGGGTTTTAAAAAGAGAAGGATGCAAGGGGGGGAAGAGAAATTGGAGAGAAAAATAAAAGGTTTAAGAGAGTGGTGAACAAAAAGAGAGCAAATGAGGGGTGGTGAGATTTATCAAAAAATTTTGTTGAAAATAAGAAAAAGTTTTGGAGTGAGATTAATAAGTTCAGGAAGCCTGGGGAACAAAGGGATATGACAGTTAAAAATAGGAGAGGAGAGTTATTAAATGGAGAGTTAGAGGTGGGGGAAGATGGGGGGAATATTTTGAGGAGTTGTTAAATGTTGATGAAGACAGGGAAGCTGGGGATTTTGTGTATGGGGCAAGGAGGAATAACATTTTGTAGGAGTGGGGAAAGGGAAGCCAGGGAGTGGGGGGAAAGTTCGTGGGGCAGTGGGTAGAATAAAAGGGGAAGGGCCCTGGGATTGAGGGGATAAAGATAGAAATGTTAAAAGCGGGTGGGGTTATGGTTATGGAGTGGTTGGGTTTTTATTTAATAAATGTAGGAAAAGGGGAAGGTACCTTTTGGGGGTTTGGGAGAGTGTGTATTGTTCCTTTGTATAAAGGGAAAGGGGGGCAAAAAGAGTGCAAAAAATTTTAGGGGGGAAAAAGTCTGTTGGTTCCTGATAAAATGTATGGAGAGTTATTATTGGGAAAAAAATTGGAAATAAGACAGAAAGCAGGATAGCAGATAAAAAGGGGGGTTTAGGAAAAGGGAGGGGGTGTAGACCAAGTGTTTACAGTGAAACAAAAGGGGGAACAGTATTTGGATAAGGGTAAAAGTTTTTTTGGGATTTATGGAGGGGAAAAAGGGGATGATAGGGGGGATAGGGGGCAATGTGGCAGATGTTGCAGGGGTATGGAATGAGGGGGTTACTGAAAGCAGGGAAAAGTTTTAATGGGGGATAAAAGAGGCTCAGGTTGAAGTGGAGGGAGGGGGACTATTTCCCCCGTAAAAGTGGGTTTAGACAAGGATGTGTGTCCGTGGTTGTTTAATATATTTATAGATGGGGGTTTTAAGAATGAATGCAAGGGTCTTGGCAAAAGGTGTGGGGTTAAAAGATAAAGAATCAAATACAAAGTGGGAGTTGTCACAGTTGCTTTTGCTGACACTGTGCTTTTCGGAGATTCTGGGGAAATTGCAGAGGTTGGGGGATGAATTTGGTGGGGGGTAAAAAAAGAAAATTGAAGGTGAATATAAAAAAATTTAAAGGGGATGAGGATAAAAAAAGATTGGTGACAAAGATTGGGTATCAGATTTGGGGGGAGAGAGTATGGGGGGAGGTGAATGTATTCAGATATTTGGGGGTGGACATGTCAGCAGATGGGGCTATGAAGGATGAGGTGAATCATAGAATTGATGAGGGGAAAAAGGGGGAGTGGGCCCGGGGTCTGTGGAGACAAAAAACCTTGTCCATGGAAGTAAAAGGGGGGAAAAGTATGGGAAAGGGATACCAACACTTTATATGGGTGTGAAACATGGGGGATGAAATTTTTCAAAAATGGGGGCAGTGGAGATGTCATGTCTGAGGGCAATGTGTGGTGTGAATATAATGGGGAGAATTCAGAGTTTGGAAAAGGGGGAGGTGCGGGGGAAATTTCCAAAACTATTATCCCGAGGCTGGGGGAGGGGTTGTTGGGTGGGTTTGGGCATGGAGAAAATGGGCAGATAGAATGACCGAGAGGATAAATCTGTAGTGGAGGGAAGGCATGGTAAAAATAGCCTAGGAAAGGTTGGAGGGGGGGGTAAAGGAGGTTTTGTGTGCGGGGGCTTTGGGCTTCCCGCAAGCATGTGGGCGTTTTGATAAGGGAAAGGAGACAAATGGTTTTTTTAAAACTTGGGTGGCTGTTGGGGGTAAAAGTAACATTTTTAAAGGATTCAGGGAAACCAGCAGGCCGGACTTGAGTCCTGGAGATGGGAAGTACAGTGTCTGCACTCTGAAAGGGTGTTAATGTTCAGTTTTTTAACTGTAGTGTAAAACACCCTCTGAGGGGTTTATGGAGGAATGATGATGAAAGTTTTTTTTTTAGGGGCCCCCCTTTCCTTGGTGGGCATCGGGCCGATGTGTTAATAAAATAAATACAAAATTTTACACTCTTTTATCCCCTTTTTTATATAAAAAAGAACTATAATGCTCTCTGCCAATCCCCAGGTACCCTTCCCCTTTCATACATTTATTAAACATAAATACCAACCACTCCAACATATTCCCCCCGCTTTTAACATTTTTTGTCATGATCCCGTCAGTTCCAGCTGCTTTACCCCCTTTTATTCTACGTAATGCCTCACCCCACCTCCCCCACACTCACATCCTGCTCTTCTTCACTCCTAAATGATGTTGCACCTCCCTTTGGGCCGGGACATGAAATTACCGCCCCCCTTTTATCGACATTTAAAATTCTTCAAAATATTCCCGTTATCTACCCAATACCTCCAGGTCCCCATCTGCTCTCCCCCACTCTGTTTTTTAAATGACAAATCCATTCGTTCCCTAGACTTTCTTACCTTGTTTATCTCACTCCAAAATTTTTTTTGTTTTCAGCAAAATTTTTTGGGCAGAGCATTCTCATTCTTACATCTGCCTTTTTTCACCTTCACCACTCTCTTTTACCTTTCTTTTACTCTCCATATACTCTTCTTCTAGTAACACTTCTGTTTTTTAAAAAATCTCATAAGCTACCTTTTTCTCTTTTTTCACACCCTTTACTTCTTCATTCCACCACCCTCCCCTTTTCCCTTTACCACCCCCCATAGCCACAAACCCCCCCCCTTCCCCCCCCCCCCCCCCCCCCCCCCCCGCCCCACCCCCCAATTGCATTTTTAAAACATCCCCAAATCTCTTTTTCCCCCCACTCCCTACTTGGACCAGTACCTTTTTTGCCAATTGTTTATCACACCCTTTCCCCCTCCCTTAGTTTATACACTTTTCCCCCCCTATTACTTGCTGTTGCCATTTTCTTTTGTCTTATCTACCTTTTAATTTTTAACTATAGCTACAACTAAATAATGATCCGGTATTTCCGTTGCCCTCTATAAACATGTATATCCTGAAGCCTACCCATAAACATTTTATCCACCAATACATAATCTAACAAACTATTTTTTATGTACTATATCATACCTTGTTATTTATTTATCCTTTTTTTCAAAAAATATGTATTATTTTTCCAAACCTCTTTCACACATAGCTCAATTAATGGTTCCCCATTTTTTCCCCCTGGCACCCCAAATTTCCTCTCCCCCTACGGGCAAGGGGTTTTTAAATATTATGCAGAAACTTGTAGGGGGGTCATTTCATTCAGGGGGACCAGGGCCCCCCACCCCACCATCACGGTTTTGATAAAACTTATTGTGCTGGATCTGAACCCAACTAACTTTGGAAATTTTTGATTCGTCAGTGAAATGATAGAGATGAACCCTTTTTTTTGACACCATGCAGGATGTGTCTGTAACCCTATTTTTGTTATTTTCCCTTACTTTATCATCAAGGTTCTCACTACATGTTCTAGCATAGGGTTTTAAAAGGTTTTTAGTCGGGGGGAATACTTCTTTCTACTCTGCTGCATCTGAAAAAAACTTAACCAGCCCTCTCCATGGGTTTTTTAAAAACCCAATTACAAAATATCATATATTTCAGGGATAAAATAAAACAGGTTTTACAATCATAATAACTTTCCATAGCAGTCACATAATAGCATCCCCAAAGTCATGGCATGGTCCCCCTCCCCTTTTAACCCCCCATTTTCCACATCCCCTCCCTCAGTGTTTTGACACATATAACTCATAGGTTATTTCCTGCTTCAATTTAACCATATCTCCTTACTTCTGGCACCCCCATTCTGCTCAAAACATTCAAAAAACCCCAGTCCCCCACCAGTTCTACCTTGCAATCATCTTGGGAAGGAGAGAAAGGGGATGACTTCTCCTCTTCAAAACACACAAACAAAAGACTGTCTGTCATCTTAAATCTACATTCCCCAAAACATTTTATTTACTTAAAATGAGACATGCAATTTTATAAACTACTTTTTAAATGTGTGTATTTATAACCTTTTAAATTATTTGAGAAAATCAGGTTAATTCACTTCTTTTTAAGTTTTAAAGGGTCCTTTCCTAAAAAACCTCATTAAGCAAAATTGATCAATTCAATATAATTGGGTATTCATGTTCTTAACCCTTTAACTGTCCAAACGATCGTTTGTACACTATTTCCCCCGAACGTGATCCGTTTTTTTTTCATTCCTTCAAATTTAGTGAAAAGGGCGGGGTCCCCTGGATGGAGAAGGGGTCTGCGCCTCTTTGTGCAGTATTAAAAAAATCTGGGACCACTTGGTACCTTGTGGGAGCACTAGTTAAATTGAGTGCCAGTGAGCAAATAATGTGGCAAACACCATGGATTCACTGATGTCATGTCCCATTAACACTCCTTATAAGAGGAAAGTAAAAATAGGTTCGATAAATACATGAGTGGTGGGGGTGGGTGTGAGTTGGAATGACTGCTTTTCTAGGTCTGATGCTGTGCCCCCTTCCCTTAGAGGATGTGACCTGACTAGGTGGGCTTTTTTTGCTGGGGGTGAAAGGACCGCCTTGTGGGCCAGTAGGCCTTCTGCATTTCCTTCTTTTATGTTCTTATATATTGGCAGGTGGCTTTGGCTGTCAAACTGTCTTTTCTCTGTCTTTTCTTTTTCCCATATTTTGTATCTGTCTATATCTCTGTCATCTATATATATCTGAATATTTTTCTCTCTCACATGTATACATAAGTACGTTATTATACATAGTGTAAATTATAGGATAACCCAAAAATTCCCGGCAAAGTCCCATACAATGCTTGTGAATTAAAACATTCATGACTGGCAAAAGCATTGTCACTTCTGTCCCCCATAATACCTGTTGGCTTACGAATGCTGAGACAAGCAGACGGAAAAACACACACACACACAAGGAACGGAAAGAAAACACACACACAGGCAGACGGAAAGACACACACACACAGGCAGCGGAAAGACACACACACAGGCAAGGAAAAACAGATAAAAAGCTAGACAGAAGACAGATGACAGTGGGAAACAAGGAAGGGGGCCTGCCCCATTCATCAATGTCATTGGGCTGTCAGTTTATCATCACCATTCTTCAAGGAGTTTCTTTCCCAGGCCACACAGGCAGACAGAAAGAAATAAACAGAGCTGAAAAAAATGGGATGACAGATAGACAGATGGACAGATGAAGACAGAAAAGTGAAAACAAAACGAGGGGTTTCCCCGCGCACATTCATTCATCAATGTCATTGGGGTGTCAGTGTTATCTGACCTTGTCTAAACCATTAGTCAAGGAGTTTCTATTATACCCAGGCACACATAGTCAGGCAAACAAAGACAGATAGGGGGCTAGACAGATAGATAGACAAACAGATAGACAGTACAGACAGGAAAAAAGCAAGGGTTCCTTTCACATTTATTCATCAATGTCACTGTTTTCAGTGTTATCTGACAATTGTCATAAAACCATTCTTCAAGGGTTTCATATATACTCCAGGATTAAAACATTGCGGGGCCTATAAATACTTTGTATATTTTTATTTTAAAATATAGGGCTTTTAAAACAAAAAACATTTCCATAGCAGCCCTTAATTCTCCCAAATCCCTGGCATGGTCAGTTTTTAAAAAGTAGTGTAAAAAAAACCCCCTGGCAAGACAGGGTGGGGGAAAAGAAAAGCTTTTACCGTTGGTGGGGAAACGGCATTTTTAATAAAAAAAAAAAATAAAATATTTTAGACAATAGTAAATGACCAAGGCAGGGGAAAATTTTGACTATTTGAGTTATTTATACCCAATATTAGTGTTAGAACAAAGATTGGCTATGAAATCACAAGAACTATTTTAAATTGTAATTCAGAACATAAAAATTGTATAAATTAAAATAAAAACTAGAAAAAAAAAATTTTCGGCATTACTTCTGCGGGGAGGACTTGTTGTTGCCGTCAGGTGAGCATCCCGCAAACTTTGGGCATTCCGAATACTGGCTAAAAATTTTTTTTTGCCTATCCCGTTTATAAAAAACCCATTTAGAAAAAAAAATTTTTTTTCCAAAATATTGGGGATGGCGAGTAAACCGAGATCACGGGGGCAGTTTAAAGGGTTTAACCCTTTGGGGGCCAACTTCGAAACTCGTTTAGGTCCCAAAATTTAAAAAAAAAAATTATTTTTTTTTTATGAAATATGAGAATCTTTTTTCCATCAAAGCCAAAAAAATTTTAAATTTTATCGAAAAATAAAGATTGCTTTTAAAATTAGCGGATCCCTGAATTTTTCCCCGCGATTTTGCCCAATTTGACCCTATTTTCGGCAAATTCCAGTGTTTGTCTACTAAAAAATTTTAGCTATTTCGCTAGAACTCCATTTCTTCTTCGATTGGAAAAAAAACCTCCTATTTACCAATTTCAACTACCCAAAATAGTGGTGAAAAATGGCAATTTGGCCAATTTCACACAAATTTCAAACGTGCCAATTTCAAAAATAGGGTCCATAATAAAAAGGGAAAATTCTGGGGTAAAATAACATCATTCTGTTCATTAGTCAAAGCTCCCCCCCTCTTACATTTCTTTTGCTTTCCATTTTTAATTTTTATTTTCACAAAAAAAAGAAATTTACTGTTATGTATACAACTGCATCATTGTAAAAAAAGGTATAAATAATATCAAGGGACTTGTGCAAGAATATTAAATCTCAGTTGATGTGTATTGGGATGGGTGATTTGTTTACTCTAGAACATCCCAAAATCGCAATTTTTTCTCTTTGGGCCCGTTTCAAGGTACTTGTCATCATGAAAAAAATCAAAAATTTTCTCTATTTCTGTAATATATCATCTATTCTATAAAATGAGACTAAAAAAAGAGAATACAACATAAAAAATAAAAAAGATGCAAAGTCCTTTTTAAACAAAAAAAGGGTTTTTTTTTTTTCCTCATTATACTGTGTGGTGGGAATTTTTTACTCCCTTTTTCACAGACCCCTTCTATCACATCTGGGGCCCAACAGCCCGTTTCTGGTTTTTAGGGGCTAGAATTTAGGGGTACTGTCGTCAAAACCCGGGGTAAACGTTGTACGAAAAAAACCCCCAAAGGGGGTTTTGGGTTTTATACCCCCTAAAACCCTCGAAATTTGGCAGTTTGAATCTGAATAATTTCTCATTCTTTCTCCCAAAAAAAATGAAATTTTGCTGTTTAAACTTTTCATTTTCCAATGGACTATCTTGGATTTTTTTTTAAATTTACGTCTGATTGGCCTCAAGGTGGGGGAAAAAAATCAATGCGTCAAAAAAATTTAAAATTTAGCCTTTTTCCCGG
>WNWK01037626.1:0-18403 GCA_009830355.1 Cherax destructor | reverse complement strand
CCTTGGGCCAGGAGCGGGTAAAGTTCTCACATACCTTAAAGGGAATGACTGCGGTAAAATACGAGTCGGTCATCTCCCTGGGAATTTGTTTATTGCTAGTGGCGGTGTCCCAGATAGACTTATCTCTCACAATTCCCCACAAAACCAGCACTTCTCGCACCCATATACCACAAACCCGTTCTACAGTCATCCTAGGAATTAACTTAGACACTAGGTTGACTATCAAGCCTCACATCACATGGGCAGGGAATGGTGATCACGTGAACAGCTATGGTAATAAACGTTAGAAGCAAGAACCGTACTATCACTGATGCAGAAGATACAGCCAGTGTTTGAGTGAGTGTCTTGCCGCGTCCATACCAACCGTCAGCCGCCAGCGACTCACTCCCACCTCAACCGGTGACGTCAGCCATCCACGATTCTTGTGAGCCAGTTTCTCCAGTCTTCTGGCTTCTAATTGCAAGTAAACCTTCGAAGAGTTGATCTGGGTTTTGCAATTAAGCCAACAAGTAAGCCAGCCTATGGGAGAGAGCCTAAGCCAGCCTGCAGTCATCCAGTCTGTCTCTTGTCATCCATCCTGTTATCCACTGCTGTGTGCAAGTACAAACATTCAAGTCCACCAGTTTAGAGGGCTTAAGCCAGCTTCAAGAGAGATATCCAAGTAAGCCAGTATGTCTTCAGCAAAGCTAGTTCTTGAGTATTGTCTCCAATCGCTCTGTGCTACCAGTTGGACTATTGTCAGAATGTTATTCATCATTCCTGTGGGTTTTGTACAAAAAGCCCTGGGTTAGTGAGTGTTTTCTAAGGCCGTGAGACTACGTGTTCTGCACAACTCCGTGACGTCATACCGCGCGCGGCCGGTATCCACTCAGGCAGGAGCCCACTGCTCCACACCACCACCCAAACAATACCACCCACCCACTACTCCTCAGAAGTTCTTACTTTGTGGGGTACTTTACCCCTTATTGGGTTCCCAACATCGTTATTTCGGCTCAGGTGTGGGGTGAAGACCCAGAGAGAGTGTTTTAGCGCCTGCATTAAGGCCCAGAACTTGAGTTCTTCGATGCTCTACTTCTTCAAAAATCACCAGCATCAGGAATCAAATTCTTCCCTCTAATACTCACCGTTCATTCATCATTAGAGACAATTCTGTTATAAACATTGCGTGTGTGAGACATTTCTGCAGTGAATTTTCTTAGTGACAATTGTGTTATCCAGTGTTTACCATATGTTTTGTGTCAATAATATTATTTTTTTGTCTCAGTGTTTACCTCATTGAGTGTCTTATTTCATGTTTATATGTCTTGTGTAATTTTCTACACCTACATTAAGTACTTTTTGTGTACCCAATTTATTCTGTGACTTATGTACAGTATAATATTTTTCTTACCAGTTTCTCAGTGCAGTATTTAATTTATTGCTTATTAATTCTGTGCAATAGTTTTTTCAATGTTTATGCCCCAGTGTTCCTAGCTGCATATTTCATGTGTGCCAGTCATTGTGTCCCAGTAATTTTTGTTGCCAGTATCTCATCTGTTTTAATTCCACAGACAGTCAATTTTTTTGTGTCAAACAGTGCCTCATTTTTTTATTTTTTGTAGAACCTTGTTCATAGAATATCTTGTCTGCAGCAAGAACTCTCTTTATACAAATTTTTACATGCAAGATCTTATTGCATAAATTATTACAATTCAGTGACTGACTCTTGTTGTGTTCTGTGTTCCTCTGCAAAACTGTAGGTTTTTATCCTTTATTTTGTGCATTATTATCTTTTTGTTGATTTTATCATCAATGATTCCTTGAAAAATTACTGTTAAATTCATAGTTAAAGTAAATAATATTCATTATTCTTTATTTTCACTAGTTTATCTTTATTTGAACTAAGAGTTAAAGTGTTCACTCTATTTATGCCCAGTGCAAAAAAAAAAAAAAAAAAAAAAAAAAAAAAAAAAAAAAAAAAAAAAAAAAAAAAAAAAAAAAAAAAAAAAAAAAAAAAAAAAAAAAAAAAAAAAAAAAAAAAAAAAAAAAAAAAAAAAAAAAAAAAAAAAAAAAAAAAAAAAAAAAAAAAAAAAAAAAAAAAAAAAAAAAAAAAAAAAAAAAAAAAAAAAAAAAAAAAAATCTTGAGACGATGTTGTCAGTCCATCAATCTTGAATAGAATAACAGCATATGAGCAGAGGAAGCTTATATACCGTAGACAGGAGAGGTGCAGCAGTTGTAGGAGGTGTCACATTTGTTCAATGTGGAAGTAGGTCGTGCCCAAGGAATAGGCAAGCGAAGAAATCCCTGTATTAAGATACCAAGATGTTGCAGTGTCAGACAGGATGTGAATGAATGGTTCAATAAAGATACCCAAGTGTTGCATATGTGTCTAATTTACCAATGATTCCTTGAACAAATTCACTCTTAATATTCATAGTTAAAGTAAAGTAATATTCATTATTCTCTTTATTTTCACTAGTTTACTTTATTTGAACTAAGAGTTAAAGTGTTCACTCTATTTATGCCCAGTGCAACATTGATTTTTAATTGATGCAGCAAATTGTTTCAACAACTTGATTACATTTTAATATTATTCTTCAGAAGTGATTGATTTGTTCTCATAATTTTTGCATACAGTATTTTTGTACACTATTTTAATTTTAATCAATGTTTATTTCTGTGCTATAATTGTCATTGAGTGTAACCTTTCAGTATTACACTTCATTTTTGTGCCAGTCTTGAATTTTAATTCCTTAGTGTCTTTTTCTTTGAGTAAATTTGTTTTTCCAGTAATTTTCCAGTTGCATACAATTTATTGATTGTATTTCCTCTTTGCATTGATTTACAATTTCTCATATAATATTTTTGATTGAATTCCAAAGTAGAGACAGCTCACTTTTGCAGTTAAATGATACAGTAGTGATATTGCCTTGCATTGCAATTTTTAAGTAATTCCTTAATTTTCTACAGTGCAATTCAGTGAGTTGTCACTTCTCATGCAGTGTACCTTAGATGTTTTAATCCTTTTTACACCTAGTTCCATGACTTTTTAATTTTCATTTTAACTAATTGTGTACTGTGAATATTTTGCCATTCTCATTTTTACCTGAATTAGTTTTTGTGCAAATTCTTTGCAAGTATGTCTCCCATATCTCCACGTGTTGTAGCTAATGACGACATTCAGTCCTTTAATGTTCAAAATGTCCATGCTGAAATTCCTGATAGTTACTTAGAGACCCAGCCACAGAGTCAATATAGTTTCCTTCGTGATCCTGATGCTTTGCCACTGTTCAATGGCCATGAAAAACACCTCGATGCATGGCTTGCTGCCGTTCGTTCACGGGCATCTGCTCTCACAAAAGGTCCTCCTTCTGAGGAATCCCTTATCCGATTTGCGACAGAAGCACTACATCGGTCCCCTGCTGCAAGTCAAGTTGTTGACCTCCTTGCAATGCAGGATTTCAAAGGCCTTACTAAGTGGTCAGAATATGAAGAAACGATTCGTTCTTTTCTAGTGCCAGAATCACCAACTGATCCTTATAAAGTTCACCGTGAATTAGTGAATGCAACAATTATGCCTGGTGAATCCTTGAGTTCCTTTGCATCTCGATTAGATACCCTTTTCAAGTCTTTTGTCACTGTCGGTAAGTCCTCAACATTTGCACCTGAACCAGCTAAAGAGTATGCATAAATATTTGCTAAAATAGCAGCCTTTTGGAGCAGTCAAAGAACTGTTGCCACGTACTGCTATATGTGCTTATGATGCGAATCCTCCGACTGCGGAGATGAAGCTACTTAAAGTTTTTAGTCATGCTCGTTCATTGTGTGCCCAAGGCACTTTTCCATGTGCTAAAGCTAACTATGTAACTCTACCTCATGCAGCACAGCCCCTCGTTTGTGCCACAGCACCCGAGCAGAATAAACCATCACAGAAATCAGTCAAGGCTAGTGCCCCAAGTCAGTATAAATCTCGTAGTGTTTATAGAAAGTTCAGTTCTCATAGTCAGAGAATTTGTTATAACTGCGGTTACCGTGGCCATATTGCAGTTAATTGTCCTGACAGTAACCCTAAGAAGCGCCGTACAGATGACTACCAAACAGACTTGCCATACTGTGAGTATCATAGAATCCATGGACATGAGACATCTGCGTGCAATGCTCTATATAACCTCAGGGCACGATCTCTCTGTGGTCGTTCAAACCGAAGAACCAGGAGAGGAACTAGATGTCGTGGTTCCACAGCCAATAACCAGACCCAAGCTCCTTTTCCCAATTCGGGGGAATTCGAGCGCCCCAGTCAAACCGACCAGTGGTGACAGTAGGTGATAATAAGTACTCCATCCCCGTTAGTAATTCCTTCAATGCCTTAAGCAGTCTTGAAGAAGAATGTCTCGTTGATGATGTTGCTTCACAAGTCTTTGACGAAGATGTTTTTGGGGATGATGTAGAACAAACCTTCTCTGATGAAAACATTGACGAAACATTTCCTGATGAAAATATCTCTGATGAAAACCTTCCTTCGTGTTTGCATATAAATTCCAGTGCAAAAATAGGTCCCCTTGTACAAGCATCTGTTCTTAATGCACCCGTTCATGTGTTCATGGACTCGGAGCGCAAGTCAACATTATAAGGTCTAGTTTTTTAAGGATAAGAAGTTACGACGTGTAATTTTTGTAGAACCAACTCATGTGTCATCCCTTAGTGGTGTGGAGGGTTCTAGTCTGCGTATTCGAGGTCAGACTTCTCTTACCTTCACTATCCAGGGTAGAGATTTTACAGCTTCCTTCCTTGTTGTTGACCAGATTAGTTTCCCTGGTGATCTCCTACTGGGATGTGCTTCCATGCGAGATCTGCATATTGTGCTTGATCCTTACCAATGGCATGCGCAAATTGATGACTTAGTCGTACCATTTTGGGGCTACCAACTTGGTTCCGAGATCTGCCATACAGCCGAAGAGTATGAAGTCCTTCCAGGTCAATGCATTTTCTAGTAGCGTACCCAAGCGGTCAGGCACTGATGATCCTGTCTCTGTCTATTTCTCACCTCCACCTTCAGTCATGCAAGATAGCGTCCAGTTGCCTCAAGGGTCCGAGGAATCTCAGACTACCTTGAATGCTGAGCCTATCTCTACAATGCCCACTAGTTCAAGTAGTAGTTTCTCCGCAGTGGGCACCTTGTCGTAAAATGATTATTTGAACTTAGTAATGCAATCTCTTGTTGATGTCACATGCTTCCTACAGAAAGACGTCTCTGTAGCAGCTAGTGCCCTCACTAGAGTGACTGTTGTTGTCCCTCAAGTTCCAGATGGTGATAACGTCTTAGTTGACAGTGATTCCTGTAAAGTGAAGGGTTTGTTTGTCGAGCCATCCTTACATGTTGTAAGAGATCGGAAGATCCATTTCTTCCTTGCCAATACTTCCGGTCATAGTGTTCGGCTCCGAGCAAATACCAATATTGTTGACCTTGTTCACTATCCTTACCCTGTTCGGGTTGGGGATGAGTTATCACCTGACCAGTGGGTCGGTGCTATTTCAACCGGGGAGGATCCATCCACTTCACTGGATCAATCCATTCCACCAGTAGAAGAGAAAGACTTAGCTCCTACTGACTTCCCAGATGAAATCACAGGTTTGTTGAATCTGTTGAACAAACATCGTAAAGCCATTGCCTTACCAGGTGAGAAGATGGGTATAACGAACTTATTGTCCCATCGTATTCCACTCGAACCTGGTACTAGACCCATTTATGTACCTGCGTACAGATTGTCGCATTCACAAGTTGCTGTCGCAGAGAAATTAATCAACCAGATGCTTGACGATGGTGTTATCGCACCTAGCAATTCACCTTGGAATGCGCCCCTGATCTTAGTACCTAAAAAGGACGGTACTTGGCGCCCAGTGATTGACTTTAGGAAGTTAAATGCGAAAACGATTCCAGATCGCTTCCCACTTCCCGTACTTGGTGACCTGTTACGTAACATCGGAGATAACAAAGTTTTCTCGACCCTAGACTTGTTACAAGGGTTTTGGCAAGTCCCTCTTCACGAGGACAGCCAAGAGAGTACTGGCAAATCTACAACACCAGTCCAACAAAATGTGATCAGTCACAAGGGAGCTTTCTCCAAATTCAACTTCAGTAACAAAAACATAAGATGGGACCAAGTAAACCAAGTCCTAAATGATATAAACTGGGAAGATTGCCTAAGCATCACGGATCCTAACCTATGTCTAGACCAAATTAACACTTTGGCACTTGAGGTTTGCTCAAGAAAAATTCCCTTAAGGAAAAGGAGGAGAAGATGCAAACTAGAAAGAGAGAGGCGCTCCCTATACAGGCGAAGGCAAAGAATAACGGAGTGGCTACAAGAGGCCAATATATCTGAAATACGAAGGGAGACACTAGTCAGAGAAATAGCAAACATTGAATTAAAACTAAAGGAATCTTACATGAATCAAGAAACGCGGGAAGAACTAAAAGCCATAAATGAAATTGAAAGAAACCCAAAGTATTTCTTTTCTTATGCAAAAATCAAAGTCGAGAACAACAACCAGTATTGGGCCCCTACTTAAACGGGATGGGTCCTATACAGATGGCAGCAAGGAAATGAGTGAGTTACTTAAGTCCCAGTATGACTCAGTTTTTAGTGAGCCACTAACCAGACTGAAAATCGAAGACCTAAATGATTTTTTTATGAGAGTGCCACAGAACTTGACAGATGCATGCCTATCTGACATCACCCTGACGCCAAATGACTTCGAAAAGGCAATAAATGACATGCCCATGCACTCCGCTCCAGGCCCAGACTCATGGAACTCCGTGTTCATCAAGAACTGCAAGGAGCCCCTATCACCTGCTTTTAACATCCTATGGAGAGGGAGCATGGACACTGGGGTCATCCCGTAGTTACTAAAAACAACAGACATAGCCCCACTCCACAAAGGGGGCAGTAAAGCACTAGCAAAGAACTACAGACCAATAGCGCTAACGTCCCATATCATAAAAATCTTTGAAAGGGTTCTAAGAAGCAAGATCGCCACTCATCTTGATACCCATCAATTGCACAACCCAGGGCAGCATTGGTTTAGAGCAGGTTGCTCCTGTCTGTCCCAACTACTGGACCACTACGAAAAGGTCCTGGATGCAAAAGCCTTTGACAAGTGCGACCATCGTGTAATAGCACACAAAATGCGTGATAAAGGTTTAACAGGAAAAGTTGGTAGATGGATCTATAATTTCCTAACAAGTAGAACACAAAGAGTAGTAATCAACAGAGTAAAGTCTGAGGCAGCTACTGTGAAAAGCTCTGTTCCACAAGGCACAGTACTCGCTCCCATCCTGTTCCTCATCCTCATATCGGACATAGACAGGGATATAAGCCACAGTGCCATGTCTTCCTTTGCAGATGACACCCGAATCTGTATGACAGTGTCCACCGTTGAAGACACTGCAAGACTCCAAGCAGACATAAACCAAATCTTTAAATGGGCTGCAGAAAACAATATGAAGTTCAATGATGAGAAATTTTAATTACTCAGATACGGAAAACGTGAGGAAATTAAAATCTCATCGGAGTTCAAAACTAATTCCAACAACACAATAGAGTGAAAAACTAATGTCAAAGACCTGGGAGTGATCATGTCAGAGGATCTCACCTTCAAGGACCATAACACAGTAGCAATCGCATCTGCTAGAAAAATGACAGGATGGATAATGAAAACCTTCAAAACCAGGGATGCCAAGCCCATGTTGACACTTTACAGATCGCTTGTTCTATCTAGGCTGGAATATTGCTGCACACTAACTGCACCTTTCAAGGCGGGTGAAATTGCTGACCTTGAACATGTGCAGAGAACCTTCATGGCACACATAACTGCGATAAACCACCTCAATTACTGGGAACGCTTGAAGTTCCTAAACCTGTACTCTCTAGAATGCAGGCGGGAGAGATACATTATTATATACACATGGAAAATTCTCGAGGGATTAGTACCAAACTTGCACACGATAATCACTCCTTACGAAAGCAAAAGACTCGGCCTAATGAAAAGCAGGGGTGCCACTAGAACGTTGAGGGACAACACAATAAGTGTCAGGGGCCCAAGATTGTTCAACTGCCTCCAAGCATACATCAGGGGGATTACAAACAAACCCCTGGCTGTCTTCAAGCAGGTACCTAAAGTTCTGACCAGCCAGGCTGTGGTTCCTATGTTGGACTGTGTGCGGCCAGCAGTAACAGCCTGGTTGATCAGGCTCTGGTCCAACATGAGGCCTGGTCACAGACCGGGCCGCAGGGACGTTGACCCCTGGAATTCTCTCCAGGTAAACTCCAGGTAAACATGAGAGGGAGTCCTATTCAAAACAATGGAGGGAAACCACGAGGAGAAAAACTTTGTAAACTAGCCTCTACTTCCGTCTCTTTTGTCAGCATAAATACCCTTTTGACTGCTCATGTACTTCAATCTGCTGCTAACAAGTGAGTTCATAACGTGTGTGTTAAGGGAGGAACAAGCCTCCAGCCGGCATATCTTGTGTCACTCTAAGAAAGGGCTATTAACTGTGTATACCTTGTACTTGCCTTATCATTATAGCATAACTAATACCTGTATATCGTATGATTAGATTAAATTGTAATAATAATGTGTTATTTTTGACCCATGTGACCTACCCTTTCCTAACCTATCTTTTATGCTAATACGCTTTTATTAAATGTCTACTACTTATGTTTAACTATGTTTATTTTCTGTAATTTGCCTGTCACATGTAACTTAACCTAACTTACCTCTGTTTTTAATACTTTGTACCACTATTTTATTTTCCTCTGTCTTAATTCATGGGGGGGGGGGGTCGATCACCATGCCCAGCCCTTCTAGGGCAGGGTAGGTGCCAAGGCTGGAGCTTGCTACCATCTGCGGCTCGCAAGCCTGTCCTTCCCGTCAGCCTCCTTGGGGCGGGGAAGGTGGCAGACCAGAGAGGCCTAGCATCTATCTACCTACCTGCCTCGTGCTGGTAGGGAATGTGGCTAGGCCTGGGGCCAGTTGGTCCCGCCCCCCCTTCCATGGGAGACATAGGTCTCTGATACTCCCACGCCAGGGAGCCGGAGCCGGGTCGCCATCTGGTTAAGACCCGGGCCAGGAGAATTCCCGGTGAATCAACACCTCCTCCTCCTCCTCTTAATTCATACTAGCCAATGTTTCATGTTTGTTCTGTGTATACATATATGTTCATTCTCTTTTTTTTTTGTGTGTGTGTATTATAATTGTGTTAAGTTATACTGTTTGTTTACTGTAATTCAGCTGTTTTAGTTATGTACAATATTGAGTTTATAAGGGAATTATTTTTGATATGCAATTTTTTTTTATTGTTTTGATACTTTGTTAATTATGTTCCTTTCTTATATTTTTTGCAAGATCTTTATTTTGTTTGTAGAAGTTCTTGCTTGTGTATTTTGTGACTAAACAGGGAAAATTCTTATAGGGTTTAGCAGCAACCAGGCACCCCCCAAAGAGATGCCTCAAGAGTAGGAGAAGGCTAGAGGTTAGCAAAACCAGGCACCCCAGGAGAGATCAACCAGAGATACTGAGGAGACCATAGTGCTAGAGAGACCTTGAACCCCCTAGCCCTGGAAGATCAGACCAGGCTTGTAATCTGGGATTTGGAAGGTCTCAGGAGCATCCCAAAGCAGGAATGTATGGCATTTAATTCTCAGTAGGGAAAAGCAATGGAGTTTTGACCTCAGTAAACCTGTCCTGCTATAATAATTAAGTATTTGTTGTTAGGAATTTTTTGTCTCTGGTGACAATACTTTCAGATGCCCTTGTAATGTGTTTATTAAACTTTAAGTGGTCTTACCTGGGTATGTTTTACTTCCCCCTTTGAGCCATGTATATAAGGTCCATGTGTCAGTAGCATTCAGGAACTAAGTACACGAGATATTAAACCAGAGAAGTGTTTTTGGGTATGCCCAAATGAGACCGAACTGTGGAATAAAATCACATTGATGTTAAAAGATGACAACATCAAATCAGCCTTCATAAAAAACATGACAGCACTCTATAACAGTTGGGAAAATAAAAAATCTGGGCCAGATGGTGCTATCGCCCTTTGTACAGATGGTGCCATGGTTGACAGTAACTGTAAAAATGGAGAAATAAATGATGGTTACCTGAAGGGGAACAGGAGTGGGGAAACAGGTGTAGACAAGGACACACAAAAACCAATGTTACAAACTAGCAATGCCACGGTAGATAGTAAACAGGGGGATGATCAGGGAAATACTGAAGATAAATTACCAGAAACTGATGAAGGCTCCATTGTTAGCAATAGTGCCGAAGATAGAAACGAGACAGGAACACACCCACCAATAGGGAATACAATGGGGAACACAGTCACAAAAAACCAGGGCAAACGGAAACCAGGCCTATGTGAATATTATGCACTTGGTATCTGCAGGCATGGAATATCTGGGAAAACAGATGGGACATGCAATTATGATCACCCCAGAAAATGCCGTCCCATATGAAAACAGGAAAATGCAACCTCCCGTCCTGTAAGCTTTTCCACCCTGAAATGTGCCACTCATCAGTTCAGGAAAGACAGTGCTATAACTTATATTGCCAGGCATACCACCTAAAGGGTACAAGATGGCATCTATAATTTCCTAACAAGTAGAACACAAAGAGTAGTAGTCCACAGAGTAAAGTCTGAGGTGGCTACAGTGAAAATCTCTGTTCCACAAGGCACAGTGCTCTGCTCCCATCCTGTTCCTCATCCTCATATCGGACATATACAGGGATATAAGCCACAGTGCCGTGTCTTCCTTTGCCGATGACACCCGAATCTGTATGACAGTGTCCACCGTTGAAGACACTGCAAGACTCCAAGTAGACATAAACCAAATCTTTAAATGGGCTGCAGAAAACAATATGAAGTTCAATGATGAGAAATTTTAATTATTCAGATATGGAAAACGTGAAGAAATTAAAATTTCATAGGAGTACAAAACAAATTCCAACCACACAATAGAGCGAAAAACTAATGTTAAAGACCTGGGAGTGATCATGTCAGAGGATCTCACCTTCAAGGACCATAACACTGTACCAATCGCATCTGCTAGAAAAATGACAGGATGGGTAATGAGAACCTTCAAAACCAGGGATACCAAGCCCATGTTGACACTTTTCAGGTCGCTTGTTCTATCTAGGCTGGAATATTGCTGCACACTAACTGCACCTTTAAGGCGGGTGAAATTGCTGACCTTGAAAATGTGCAGAGAACCTTCACGGCACGCATAACTGTGATAAACCACCTCAATTACTGGGAACGCTTGAAGTTCCTAAACCTGTACTCCCTAGAACGCAGGCGGGAGAGATACATTAATATATACACGTGGAAAATTCTCGAGGGATTAGTACCAAACTTGCACACGAGAGTCACTCGCTACGAAAGCAAAAGACTCGGCAGGCGATGTAACATCCCCCCAATGAAAAGGAGGGGTGCCACTAGCACGTTGAGAGACAACACAATAAGTGTCAGGGGCCCAAGACTGTTCAACTGCCTCCCAGCATACATCAAGGGGATTACCAACAAACCCCTGGCTGTCTTCAAGCAAGCACTGGACAGGCACCTGAAGTCGGTACCTGACCAGCCGGGCTGTGGTTCGTACGTTGGACTGCGTGCGGCCAGCAGTAACAGCCTGGTTGATCAGGCTCTGGTCCAACATGAGGCCTGGTCACAGACCGGGCCGCATGGGCGTTGACCCCTGGAACTCTCTCCAGGTGTTCTGTCGACCCCAGGGTGGGGCTGGGGGGAAAGTTGCCGCATTTCACCAGCCCTCACAGGGCTCGTAGGGAGAAGCTAGGCCTCTCTGGTCTGCCATCTTCCCCGCCCCAGGGAGGCTGATGGGAATGGCAGTTTTGTGAGCTGCAGGTGGTAGCAAGCTCTGGTTCAGGCACCTACCCTGTCCTAGAAGGGCTGGGCATGGTGTCTCTGTGCATAACATCTCTGTATAGCCTCTGTGTATAGTCTGTATACAACGTCTGTGTATAGCCTCTTTGTAGTCTCTGTGTAAAGCCTCTGTTAAGCTACCAATAAGTAGGTACCTCGGTGTTAGTCACTACACCTGCTGTCACGGTTTATCTAGCAGTTAGTAGGTACCTGGTTGTAAGTCACTTTACACCTGCTGTCATTCTTCACCTAGAAGTAAGTATGTACCTGGGTGTTAGTGGACTCTGAGTTATCCTTGCTGAATAACACTCCCTACCCCAGGTTGTACTGGTGAATAACACTCCCTACCCCAGGTTGTACTGGTGGATAACACTCCCTACCCCAGGTTGTACTGGTGAATATCACTCCCTACCCAGGTTGTACTGGTGAATAATACTCCCTACCCCAGGTTGTACTGGTGGATAACACTCCCTACCCCAGGTTGTACTGGTGAATAACATTCCCTACCCCAGGTTGTACTGGTGAATAACACTCCCTACCCCAGGTTGTACTGGTGGATAACACTCCCTACCCCAGGTTGTACTGGTGAATAACACTCTACCCCAGGTTGTACTTGTGGATAACACTCCCTACCCCAGGTTGTACTGGTGAATAACACTCCCTACCCCAGGTTGTACTGGTGGATAACACTCCCTACCCCAGGTTGTACTGGTGGATAACACTCCCTACCCCAGGTTGTACTGGTGAATAACACTCCCTACCCCAGGTTGTACTGGTGGATAACACTCCCTACCCCAGGTTGTACTGGTGAATAACACTCCCTACCCCAGGTTGTACTGGTGGATAACACTCCCTACCCCAGGTTGTACTGGTGAATAACACTCCCTACCCAAGGTTGTACTGGTGGATAACACTCCCTACCCCAGGTTGTACTGGTGGATAACACTCCCTACCCCAGGTTGTACTGGTGGATAACACTCCCTACCACAGGTTGTACTGGTGGATAACACTCCCTACCACAGGTTGTACTGGTGGCTAACACTCCCTACCACAGGTTGTACTGGTGGATAACACTCCCTACCACAGGTTGTACTGGTGGATAACACTCCCTACCCAAGGTTGTACTGGTGGATAACACTCCCTACCACAGGTTGTACTGGTGTGGGTTGTCTCGACGAGACAACCCACATCAAGATCTTGACGGACGAATTATATCGAACGTGCAAGACCACGAGATCTATCGAAGCCCATCGACAAGGATACAGCCACCCCACCGTAAGTATAAATTGTATCCTCGTACTAGCTGGCAAGTAGGTATGTTGATATATTAAGTGTCTACGATGGGAATAATGAAGGTCTCCAGTGAAGACCCAAGACGCAGATAAGGGGTGAGTGAACATTAATTACCTGTACTCTCTCCTCTTGCTCCTCAATCAGTCCCATATCATATTTCTAAACCATACAGTCCACTAAAATTTAATCATACCATACTTCTTATTATAATCCCTTCAAATTTATTTATACTGGTCCAGAGTGCAGTGGGCTAATATGAGAATATCGAAGGTACCCCTTGGGTGCGACCAGGAGTGGGTCAAGTTTCTCACACACCTCGCGGGAGTGACTGCGGTAAAATTATACTAGTCGGTCATCTCCCTGAGAGATTGTTTGTTGCAAGTGGCGGTGTCCCAGGTAGACAATCTCCCACAATTCCCCACACTACCCCAGGTTATACTGGTGGCTAACACTCTCTACCCCAGATTGTACTGATGGCTAACACTCTCTACCACAGGTTGTACTGGTGGCTAACACTCTCTACCCCAGGTTGTATTGGTGGCTAACACTCTCTACCCCAGGTTGTACTGGTGGCTAATACTCTCTACCCCAGGTTGTACTGGTGGCTAACACTCTCTACCCCAGGTTGTACTGGTGGCTAACACTCTCTACCCAAGGTTGTACTGGTGGCTAACACTCTCTACCCCAGGTTGTACTGGTGGCTAACACTCTCTACCCCAGGTTGTACTGGTGGATAACACTCTCTACCCTGGGTAATCTTGGGTGGATAACACTCTCTACCCTGGGTTATCTTGGGTGGATAACACTCTCTACCCTAGGTTATCCTGCGAGACAAGAAATGAATTTTGACTATAAACTATAATAAAATAAAATAAACAAAAAATATATTGTGAAATAATTTTAAAATATTAATTTTAAATATTTATAATTTTAATATTTTTAAAATTGGCTTTAATGACTTAAAAGTATTAAAAAAAATTAAAATTCTATTAAAAATTTAATAATTTTTACATAATAATTGCAAAGTTTGTAAAATAAGGTAATCAATACTTTTAAATAACAAATTTTTAGTAAAAAGTTAAATTAAAAATGTTAGATAATGATATTTTGAATACCCTTTGGGGTAATAATATTAATAGTTCACTATTAGTTACCTAATTGTAACTGCAGGGGTCGATCCAAAGCTCCTGGCCCCGCTGGTAATTTATTAACAATTATTAGTCTGTGTATAACTTGTGTCTATAGGCTGTGTTCACCTAGCAATAAGTATGTACCTGGGTCACTGTCACTCTTCATCTAGCAGTAAGTAGGTACCTGGATGTTAGTTACCTTACACCTGCTGTCCCTGTTCTCCTAGCAGTAAGTAGGTACCTGGGTGTTAGTTACCATACACCTGCTGTCACTGTTCACCTAGCAGTAAGTAGGTACCTGGGTGTTAGTTACCATACACCTGCTGTCACTGTTCACATAGCAGTAAGTAGGTACCTGGGTGTTATTCACCTTACACCTGCTGTCACTGTTCACCTAGCAGTAAGTAGGTACCTGGGTGGTAGCTACCTTACACCTGCTGTAATTGTTCACCTAGCAGTATGTAACTGGATGTTAGTTACCTTATACCTGCTGTCACTGTTAACCTAGCAGTAAGTAGGTACCTGGGTGTTAGTTACCTTACACCTGCTGCCACTGTTAACCTAGCAGTAAGTAGGTATCTATGTGTTAGTTACCTTACACCTGCTGTCACTGTTAACCTAGCAGCAAGTAGGTACCTATGTGTTAGTTACCTTACACCTGCTGTCACTGTTCACCTAGCAGTAAGTAGGTACCTGGGTGTTAGTTACCTTACACCTGCTGACACTGTTAACCTAGCAGCAAGTAGGTACCTATGTGTTAGTTACCTTACACCTGCTGTCACTGTTAACCTAGCAGTAAGTAGGTACCTAGTTGATAATGGACTGGTGTGGGTGACATCCTGGGGAACAAGATTGAAGGACCACAATGGAAATATGACCCACCCACCGACTTTATTGGGTTATCCTGGGTGGATAATACCCTATTCTGGGTTATCCTTTCTGGATAACACCCTACTCTGGGTTATCCTTCCTGGATAACACCCTACTCTGGGTTATCCTTCCTGGATAACACCCTACTCTGGGTTATCCTTCCTGGATAACACCCTACTCTGGGTTATCCTTCCTGGATAACACCCTACTCTGGGTTATCCTTCCTGGATAACACCCTACTCTGGGTTATCCTTCCTGGATAACACCCTACTCTGGGTTATCCTTCCTGGATAACACCCTATTCTGGGTTATCCTTTCTGGATAACACCCTACTCTGGGTTATCCTTCCTGGATAACACCCTACTCTGGGTTATCCTGGGTGGATAACACCCTACTCTGGGTTATCCTTCCTGGATAACACCCTACTCTGGGTTATCCTTCCTGGATAACACCCTATTCTGGGTTATCCTTCCTGGATAACACCTACTCTAGGTTATCCTTCCTGGATAACACCCTACTCTGGGTTATCCTTCCTGGATAACACCCTATTCTGGGTTATCCTTCCTGGATAACACCCTACTCTGGTTATCCTTCCTGGATAACACCCTACTCTGGTTATCCTTCCTGGATAACACCCTACTCTGGGTTATCCTTCCTGGATAACACCCTACTCTGGGTTATCCTTCCTGGATAACACCCTACTCTGGGTTATCCTTCCTGGATAACACCCTACTCTGGGTTATCCTTCCTGGATAACACCCTACTCTGGGTTATCCTTCCTGGATAACACCCTACTCAATGGTGGAAAATTTAATGCAATTTTCCCGAAAGTTATACTGTCTAAACTTTCCAATTTGAATATGTATAATTAATGTGTTGCTGTTGGTCTAAAATATATTTGAAAGTGTAAGAGAACCAACAAGAAGGGTCTTGGCGCATGTGCGAGGGAAGGCATGGGCATGGGGCAGTCGCGTGGGTACTCTCAAATGGCGTGGGTGTCTGGCGAGAGTGAAGCCAGGAATTTTACGTTTACGTATATCATATATCGAGAGTGTAATGAGAGGCATCACTTCACAATACTGAGTGTGGGAATGGTTCGCGGGGGATGTGGAAAATATTGGGTATTTTTCCGAAAGTTATATTCGATAAACTTTCCAATATGAATAGATATCATTAATGTGTTGCAGTTGGCTTAACATTAACTGAAAAGAACCAACGAATTAACGCGCATGCGCGAGATACCTCATCAAGTGGGCAGGGGTGGAGGCCGTAGGCTGGGTGTGGAAACTTTTTTAGTCACTAAAAGTTCCACAGGGTAAGTGAGCCGTTAGGAGCCTTAAACATACCGTGGATCGGCCCTCTGAGTTTATAAACCCACACACCCAACAAAACATACGCACACTCCAGCTGATGACAATGACTTTTGTGTATATTTTAATTGATAGATTTATCCACCTAGGAACACCTAGGCAAGTTTGTACAGCTAGAGACTAATAGTAGGGTTATTAAGGCAACGTTAGGTATTAATAGTGTAGCTCTAGCACCCTAATATAGGTAGTTATAGGCCTGAATAGGCAAGCATTAGGTTATGTTAGCTAGAGACAACTGGCAGCCCACACTTGAATCTAGGCAGTGTGGCGGTCAGAAATCGTGACCTACGTTCTTACCAGAGCAGACTATACACGAAGAAGACGTGCTGTGATACCACAGCATCCACACGTGACCCAACATCTGTCCTGGGGCCACGGAGGAGATCCCGAAGTACCATGGACATCTGCCTCCATCCAGACCCTGTTACAGTAAGACTAGGCTTTCTTTCTCTCAGTATCTGGCCAGTTTTCTGGGGGAAACGTTAGCGAGTTATCTGTGGGTCTTAGGCGGACGGACGACTTTGTATTGGTATGTACCAGCGTCGTCTCTTAAGTTCAAGTCTGGAAGCTAGTGTTACTTACTGTATATATTGCTCAAGGGATACCCAAGGAACCAGGGAACTCTGAGGTGCAGGCAGGACACTAATTACCCCATCTTTTGCAGACAAAGTTTCTCCACTGCACATGGTGTTAGGAGGGGTTATATATAAGGAAGACCAGGACACATAGCCACCCTTTTCTTTCAAGTAAGTAAAACCCCCTTCCATTATTATTATAATCAAATAGAAGCGCTAAACCACAGGGGTTATACAGCGCTGCAGGTTATTGTAGGATGCAGGGAGAGTGGGTTGTAAGAGGGAGATGGACGATTAGTAGGGTATGGAATGCAAGATGACGGTGGATAGTGCAGGGGAGGAGGGTAGCAAGAGATCGAGGTAGAAGGGACTGAGGGAGGTGCTAGAGGTATAATCTTCAGAGTTTGTGTAGTAAGTCAGTTTCTGTCAAAAAGTCAATGAGAGAGTCAGGATTAAAGGAGGGGCCATCTGCAAGAAGGGAAGGTAAAGAAAGGGCCGCAGAGCGAAGACGTCGTTGGAGGTAAATTCTGCGTGCTCGTTGATAGAGTGGGCAGTCCAACAGGATATGTCGAACAGACACTGGAACCTGACAATGCTCACAGAGAGGGGCAGGGAGCCCTCCATGAGATACCCGTGAGTAAGACGAGTGTGGCCGATGCGAAGACGGAGAGTGTAGTCTCCCAACCTCGACATTGGTGACAAGAAGTAGGCCAGAAACCTATAACCGGTTTAATAGAATGAAGTTTGTTATTCAGCAGGTCAGACCAGCGTTGTTGCCAACGGGTGCGAAGGTGGGTAGCAATGACCGCAAAATAGTCCGTGAAAGGAACACCTCTATATGAAACTGGAAGGTCATGTACTGCTGACCGCGCAGCAGTGTCTGCCTGTTCATTGCCCTGTACGTCAACATGACCAGGGACCCAACAAAGACAATATCTTTATGCTTGCTAAAGATACGGCGTAACCAAAGGTGGATACGAAGAACTAGGGGGTGAGGTGTATCAATTTTACGGATAGCCTGTAAAGCACTAAGGAGTCTGAAACGACCACAAATGGTGATACAGGCATAGATGCAATACGGATAAGTGCCACAAGAATGGCATACAATTCAGCCGAAATATGCTAGCCGAGGGTAACAGATGCCCTCGTACGATGCTGTCCGGAAACACTGCTGCGAATCCGACGCCGTCAGATGACTTTGAACCATCGGTGTATACTGCGATGGCATGGGAATGAGAACG
>WNWK01037625.1:0-18403 GCA_009830355.1 Cherax destructor | reverse complement strand
TGTCATCAGCAAAAATAAACCCGTAACAACCCCCATTTTTATTTGTTTCTTTATCTTAACCCCAACACCTTTTTAAAGGCCCTCGCTTTCCCACTTCTTTATAACCCCATCTATAAATATATTGAACAACCACGGGGGAATCCCATCCTTGTCTAAGGCCCACTTTTATTTTAGAAATAGCCCCTTTCTTTCCCACCTCTAACCTGAGCCTCACTATCCTCAAAAACTCTTTCTGTTTTTCAAAAAATTTTCCTTTTCCCTTCACCTCAACATCAAATTTACCCCTTTTTCCAAATCCAAAAAATGCCAAAAAAACACCACCCTTATCCAAATACTGTTCACCTATATTTTCCCCCTGTAAACACTTGGTTCACCCCCCTCCCTTTTCCCAAAAACCCCCTTGTTCATCTCCCATCCATTTTTTTTACTCTTAATTTTTTAAAATTAATAACTCTACCATACACTTTACCAGGTACCCCCCAACAGACTTATTCCCCTAAATTTTTTTGCACTTTTTTTTCCCCCCTTTCCTTTTTATACAAAGGAACAATCCCCCGCTCTCTGCCAATCCCTGGAACCTTACCCTCTTCCATACATTTATTAAATAATAGCACCAACCACCCAAAAAAACTATATCCCCACCTTTTTTTTAATTTTTTATCTTTCCCCCATCAACCCCCCCCGCCTTCCCACTTTCTTCCCCTACCCACTCCTTTTCACAACTTCCCTACACTCACAACTGGCTCTTCCACCCCCCCAAAAAGATGTTATTCCCCTTTTGCCCCTCCCCCTTGAAATCCGTTCCCTTGTTTCCAATTTTTAAAAACCCCCTCAAAATATTCTCTCCATTTCCCCCGATACCTTTAACTCTCCTTTTAAAATTTCCCCCCCCCTATTTTTAACTCCCCAAATCCATTTGTTCTCTAACCCTTCCAACTTATTAATTCTTAAAAAATTTTTTCCCCTTATTTTCAAAAATTTTTAAAAAACATCCCCCCCACTCTCTCATCTGCTCTCTTTTTACATTCTTCCCATTTTTTTAACCTCTCTTTTCCCCCCATTCTCTTCCTCCTTGCATCCTTCTCTTTGAAAAACCCCTTCTCATACCCCAATTTTTCCCCCTTACTGGCTTTTTTAACTTTTAAATTTTTGGGAAAAAATCTCCAAACACCTGTGATAATGCGGTGTCATCGTCTTATACAATGAATCGGCCCTTAATTGGGGGAAGCTATTCACACTAGGTATAGAAAAGGATTTTTTACAAAAAAAAACAAAATTTTTAAAAAATTTTGGCCAACTGGTATCTACACACCCCAAAAAAAAAATCTCTCCGTTCTTGAATGGTTTTTCCATTGATTTTTGAATCTTTTTAAAAAAAGAAAATTTTTAAAGTTTTTTCCCCCGGGAAACCAAATTTTGGAATACTTACACTTCTTCCCCAGTCTGGGTTGAAATTTTTAACATGCCCCTTCCCCAGCAAAAAAAAATTTTTTTTTAAGTTGATCGGTGTGGATTTCCCCCAAGTTATATACAAAACTTTGGAAAAAAAACAAGAATAAAGTCACCTACTTAAATGTCCCCCTTTGGAGACCCTTTTAAAAAGTCTAAACCTTCAAAATTTAAAAAATTTTTTAGTTATTTAAAATTTTAAGAGATAAATAATTAAAAATGGCTTTTAAAAAAAGTCATTAATAAACTTTGGAAAAAAAAGTGTTTAAAAGTTCAACAAATTGAATTTAAAAAATGAACAAAAAAAAAAATTAACCAAAAGAATTAAAATTTTAAACATCCTTTTTTTTTTTTTTTGGTGATGGGATGAGTCTCTGAACGAATGGTTTCAACCAACCCTTTTTAAAAAGTCGGCTAAAAATGTGATTCCTACACACCTTTTCTTGGTGGTAGGGTGCTGTAACTGGGAACAAAACAGAGAAATTTTATTTTCTACAAGAGGGGGGAGAGCTACAGGAGGAGAGTCAATACTGTTTATATAAACTCCCCCGGGGCTGTATACCCTAGCAATGCCGATTTTTTTTTCCCCCCTTGATTCTCGAGACACGTATGGTATCTCTCTGTCAATTTTACAGAGTATCATTGAATGGAGCAAAGAATATTTGTGAAGTTAAACACCGGCAGCGCTTATGAAAAACTAGTGGACGATTATCAAAGAAGGGTTAAAAACATAAACCCCCCTTGGGGGGTTCGGGTGAGAGAGTTTCGACCCACTATTCGTGGATAAAAGTTCGTGGAGGTGGATGTAAAAGGGCGTTTTTCCCAAAAATGGGGCATCCAGGCCATAACGGGGGGTCTGGCCCGGTACCCCCCGGGATGCCGGAAGGCTCATTCTCCATTAAAATTAAGGGGGACAGTTCCCCCCGTATGGATGGGGAGATTTTTCCCTCCCCCAAATGTTCGTTACGTATGCTGGGAAAAAGAGGACTTTGGGGGGGCGAGGAGGTACAGGTCATGTAGCGGCGTTTTGACGGGAGGAAAGACTCGCAACATCAGGCCCCTGCTTTTGGTGCTGGGATGGCTGCAGGAGGTGGGGAAGCGGGTTGTGAGGAGCGGTGGGGCGGCTGGGGTTTCCCGGGGAAAATGGGTGGGGGTTTTAAAAGGGTTTGGGGAAAATGGTGACGATTTTTCCCGGGCACGGAGACCCGGGGGGAGGCTCGGAGGGGGGCCGGGGGATGGGTCATCCGGGTGGGGGATGTTTTAGGACCCCTTTTTGGGTGATCTTGTAGAATCTTGGATACCCTGGAACCGGGGGTTTGTTGTGTGGGGTGAGGTGACTAATGTTGTTCGGGGTGATGAGGTGAATAAAAACACGGGGGTCGGGGGGGAGGGCCCCCAATGGTGTCTAAGACTGGGGGTGAAGGTGTATGGGGGAAAAATGATGGGGCTAGGAATTTAGTAAAACCCCCTGGGCCCCGTGGAATGAGTGAGGGATATACAACCCCCCCGGTCAGGGTCATCAAAAGGCCTGGGTGGAGGTGGCTAAGGGGGAAGGGGAAAAGGAAAAAGGGGAAGGGGGGCCCGGGGCGATGGTGGGGGGGATTGAGGGAGAAAATAGGAAGAGGAATGTAAAAATGGGTGGGGTGAAACAGCCAAGGGAGAGGGAAACCCCGAAGGGGTTTCCCCAATGTTTAGACGTGAACATAAATGGCCCCCCGCAGGGGTAAAGAAAAAAGGGTGGGGAAATGATTTTTTCGACGTTTGAAAGTGGATGTGTGCTTCCTTCGGGGCACAATTTTAGGTGGGGAGGTTAAAAATTTAATGGGAATTTTTGGTAGTTCAGAGAATGTAAAAAGGGGGGGGTTGCGATAGGTATATGTTCGTCCAGCCCTTTTCCATTGAAAGCGGGGAGGGGGGGGAAGGGGGGATGGGCGGGGGGGAGAGTATGGGGGGGAGATGTACAGGTTTTTTTTATTGGGGTGTACATGCCGGCGGGAAGCAGTCGTCGGGGAAAGGGGGGTTTTTTTCGGGGGGGAGCTTTTTATGCGTTTGGGGGTGCCCTTCGATCATTCGGGGGTTGGGTGTAAAAGGGGGGAAAAAATGTAGAACCTGGGGGGGCTGGTTGTGTTCTGGGGTGTTGGGAGAGGGTGTTGGAGGCAATTGGGGTGGTAGATGTCGTAAGGGGGGGGGGGTGGAATGTCAACATCCCGTTCTTTCGTAGGGGGTTCCTTTTTGGAGGCTTGATAGGATTTATGTTTCTGAGGATGTTGGGGTGGACAATGGGGTTTTTGGGGGCGGGGGTTTTTTCAGATCATGGGGGTTTTTTTAGTTGATCTTGGGGGGGAGGGAGTGGTTGGGTCCCCCCTAGTTATTGGAAACCCCCGTTTGTTACAAAGGGGGGCATCAATGGTCTTTTTTTTGGCGGGGGGGGAAGGGGGGTTTTGGGGGGGGGGGGGGAAGGGGGGATTGGGGATATAGTAGCATGGTGGACTGTGAGGGCGAAGGTGGCAATATGGGAATATTATCAGAGGGGGAAAAGGGGGGGGATGCGAGGCTGAGGTTTGGTATACAAAGATACGGGGCTTTTTTTGCGGGGAAAATTAAGGAAAGGGGGGGGGCGATCCGGGAGGAGGTACAGAGGTTACGGGAACAGTTGAAGGATATTCAAAATAAAGGTTTCCCCAGGGCCCCGGGGTGGGGGGGGGGGTTTAAAAGATGTTTTCGGGGTGACAAACCGTCGGCTTGGTTTTTAAAGTTTTGGGGAGTAGTGGGAAAAAATGGGGCGGTGATGTGCTGAAGGTAGAGGGAAGGTGGGGGGAGGGGCAACTGGGAGGTGTTATGCCCAGGGGGGGGTGAGTGAGTATCCAAGTTTGGTTTCAGCAAAAGGGGGGAAGAGGTGGGTGGGGCGGAGGAGAGGGAATACTCTTGGATGGGGTGTGTGGGGAAATTTTGTGATGGGGGTAAAAAGGGTCATGGGGGGGGAAATTTTGGGGGGAGGAGGTGTCAAGCAGTGAAGGGGTTGATCCTGGGAAAACACCGGGTTTGGGGGGGGTTCCCCGGGGACTTTATGCCACTCATTGGGATGTATTGAGGGGGTGTTACTATTTTGTTAAATGCCATAAAATTGGGGGGGAGTATGGGGGATGATCAGAGAATAGGGGGGTGGTTTTGGGTGCCGAAGGTAGGAAAAAAGGGGTTTTCGTTTTGAGTGGTATAGAGCCATTCCCTTTTTTTTGGAATTAAAAAACCCCCGCAAAAGTTTTGGTGAATAGAAAAAAAAAAAGGGTTTGATAGATTGGTGGATGAGGGGGTACAGTGTACCTGGGAGGGGGGATGCGGAATGGGCACAGGTGTAAAAAAAGGTTTTTGGAAGGAGAAGGGGAGGGGGTGTGGGGTTTGGGTTCGGGGGCATATTTTTGGTGCAGTGTGATGCTTTGGTTGCAATATTGAGGAGACAGGGATTCGGGGATAAAATCATCGGTTGTGTCAAAAGCTGTTTTTGGGGGCGGAGGGTGCAATTAAGGGAGCTTAGGAAAATTTTGAGAATGGAAAGGGGGGGCCGTAGGAATGTCCCGTCGCAGCTCCTCTTCGCATGTTTACAGGATCCCCCCTTTATAGGTTAATTAAGGTAGGGGTGAGGGAGATTGGTGGGATAAATTAGCCAAAAAGGGATTGTGGGGGGAAGTGGATGAAAACCCTATTATCGTAAAGGGGGCCAGGGGGGTTTAGTTTGTGTGGAGGGAATAGTAGGGGTCTTTAAAAAGGCAACGGGTAAGGGGGGTTTAAAGGGTAAAATCTAAAATTTTTGGAGGTAGGGTCGTTGTTTTTTGGGGCAGAAGCTAGGATGGACAATGATGGATAGCCTTAAAATTTTGGCATTAATTTTTTTTAAAGATGGGAAGGTGGCTAAGGGGAAAAATTCGTCTATGGTGGTGGGAAAGGCCATGGGAAGGATGGCAGGTTGGAGGCCTGAGGATATAACAAAATTTTCAAAGGGGGGGTCGTGATTAATACCCCTTTAAATATAGTCGGTTTTTGGGGTGTAGTGGCTGTTTATCTGGGGTTTCAAGAAGGATGCTATAAGTTTACGGAGGAGAGTCTTGAGGTTCATTTGCGGGTGTTTGGGGGGCATTGGGGGTTTGGGGAATGGGGTTGGGGTGACGAAATGGGGGGGGTGGAGGATTGGGGTTGATACCTTTTTCAGTGGAGGTTGGTGGGTATATTGTTGGGGGGATTTTTTTGGGGGGGGGTGGGGACGAAGGTTGGAAGGGTTTTTATAGGGGGGTAAGGTGATGGTGGGTAGGTAAGGGTATTCTAGTGGGTGAAACAATGGTAAGGTTTTTATTAGTTGTGAGGGGGAAACCAGTAATTGAAATTGGGGGGCCCCAATAGGGTGCAAAGGGGAGGGGGAATAGTGCAGGTATCGTGATGTATCCAATGTACGATTGGGGAAACAACGTGGTACTTTTGGTTTTTTTATGGTTAAGCTGCCTTCTAAGGTTTGAAGACGGGGGTTTGGGGTTTTTGCATGGTATTCTGGCGTCTAAAGCGCAGTTGTTTAAAAAAGGGGGTTGTGAGGGGGGGGGCTTTGTAGGGGTTTGGGGAGCTAGACACGGCATACCATGCTATTTTTTTTGGGAACTGGGGGAAAGTAAGGGGTTTTTGATGCTGTGGTCAAAGGCGTGGGGGGGGTGTTTTGTTAAGAGTGTTGAATCTTGGGGTTTTGGGGGGGGTCAGAGAGGGGGGGGGTTGGGTCAATGTATCTGGGGTTGATTTCTTACATGTTTCATGGGGTTTGCGGAGGGGGCGGGTAGGGTTCAACCGGGGTTTTGGGAAAGATTCTTTGGACTCATAGTAGGAATCCCCGGGGTTGTATGGGCGTAGGTTTTGGGCACAGGTTTTCCTTTTGGGTTCAGGGCGATGACGATGGGTTTTTTGTTAGGTCAGGGACATTTTGGGTGTAAAAGGGCTGGGCGAATTTGGGTCTTGGGATAGGGTAGAGGTATGGGGGGGGGGAGAGTGTGTGTTGGTTTTCGGGTTAGGTGTGTGCGTTTGCGAGTGTGAGGGGGGGTTGGTATGGAAGGGAGAGGGGTGATGGGTGGTGGTCTTGTGTTTGAGTGCTGACTAATTCGGAAGGGGGTTTGGGGATTGGGGAGGGGGGAAACTTTGGGGGTTTTTTCCCTGCTTCTGGGTGGGGGTGATGGATAATTGTCTATTACTGTTATAATTGTTATACATATGATAGATCCCATACATAACATTGCAGCTAACGGGATGGTGAAATGCATTGTGGTACATGTGGTGGACACCTCCTAGCTTCTTGTAATGTTCATGCCTGTAAGATTTGTTAATTTTAGGCTACTGGTTAAGGTATATGTTATGAGTATATCAGTGCAATGTTTGTATACCCCAATGTATAGAGGTAATAATTGTGTGATAGTTAGGATGTGTATATATGTTAACTCTGTTTGGGTTGGAGCTTACTGTGCAAGTAGAGTGCATACATCGGTGACAGTCATGTTTGTGTCCACTATTATGGTTGGGGTATAGGCGGATCTTGCATTTAATAAGGTAAAACTTTATCTGAGAATTCTAGGATATTTATGTTATCATGTTCATACTCATTGTATATTGAAGGTAACTTGTTGCATGTTATTGATAAATGGCTGAAAGTTTTTCAAGAGACAAGGACAATGCATTACATTTTTAGCAATATAAGTTTGATTTGTATCGTCATGTTATTGGAGGACAAGGTTGTATATATTTAGGTATTAGCTGAGCCTAGTCTTGGGGATGTGTGCAGGTGTGTAGAGGTGGGGTGGGTTTCTAGGTTATTGGTAGGGGCTGTATGAAATGTATAGGGTGTTACAAGTCGTGACGCTTGTACTTTAAGTTTTCTTATGTTTACTTTGTATTGTTGGTGTTCTTATTCGGAATGATTTTATCTGAGTAGGTTATTATGCATATATAATCCTGTGTTATCATTGAATGCTCTTCCGTGTTTGTACAAGCACGCAGTTCTGCACAAAGATTGATAACGAATGTCATGTTAAAGTTTTGCAGTATGTTGTTAGTTTTGTGAGGTTGCCTAGTGTTCAGGCGCGTGTTGTTTTGGGTGTTGGATTTTGTATTATTATTGTGTATGTTGAGATATGGTTTTTTTTTCAATAAAATATAAAAAAAAAATAAATGGCTTGTGAATGTGCTTCACCTAAGAAGGAATAAGGCAAGTTATACTGCCAGATACACCGATCACAGTAGTATTAAGCGCCTTTGTGGACACTTGAAGATACTCCCTGAAGCCTCTGGATTAATCAGGCAGCTGTGTCCAGGAGACTCATTGAATGGGAGATGTCTTGATGTTAGTGAAGGGTTAGTCAGCAAAGAAATTGGAGATCCCTTCCTATCTTCTAATCAAAACTTGTTATCCACCTCACCTCACATTCTGCAACATTGTTTGCAACCTCGGGTGAAGAACTTCCCAGTGATTATAATAATAATATATTGTCGAGTCTTTCCTCTCACTAACACGACTGAAATGGAGGAGAAGAGTAAACAATAAACACTTCAACTGAAAGAGATGAGAAAAAGCCAGAAATTGCAATTACAGGAAACTGAGATTCCAAGAGAGCTAAAGATGAAAAATAAAGAAGCCGATGATTGAAAGTCAGAATAGACCGTAAGTACAGCGGCGCAGGACATTCCATGTCTTAGGTATTGTGGGACTGTCTTACTCTCTATCTCTGTATTGTGGCACTGTCTTACACTCTTCATGTATTGTGGGACTGTCTTCTTCTGTCTCATATATTGTGGGACTGTCTTACTCTCTTTCTCATGTATTGTGGGACTGTCTTCTCCTGTCTCAATATATTAGTGGGCTCTTACTCTCTCTCTCTCATGTATTGTGGACTGTCTTCTCTCTCTCATGTATTGTGGGACTGTCTTACCTCTCTCTCATGTATTTGGGACTGTCTTACTCTTCTCTCTCATGTATGGTGGGACTGTCTTACTCGCTCTCTCATGTATTGTGGGACTGTCTTACTCTCTCTCTCTCATATATTGTGGGACTGTCTTCTCTTCTCTCATGTATTGTGGGACTGTCTTACTCTCTCTCATGTATTGTGGGACTGTCTTACTCTCTCTCATGTATTGTGGGACTGTCTTACTCTCTCTCTCTCATGTATTGTGGGACTGTCTTACTCTCTCTCTCATATATTGTGGGACTGTCTTACTCTCTCTCTCTCATGTATTGTGGGACTGTCTTACTCTCTCTCTCTCATGTATTGTGGGACTGTCTTACTTCTCTCTCATGTATTGTGGGACTGTCTTACTCTCTCTCTCTCTCTCATGTATTGTGGGATTGTCTTCACTCTCTCTCTATGTATTGTGGGACTGTCTTCTCTCTCTCTATGTATTGGGACTGTCTTACTCTCTCTCTCTATGTATTGTGGGACTGTCTTACTCTCTCCTCTCATGTGTGGGACTTCTTACTCTCTCTCTCTCATGTATTGTGGGACTGTCTACTTCTTCTCTCATGTATTGTGGGACTGTCTTACTCTCTCTCTCCATGTATTGTGGGATTGTCTTCTCTCTCTCCATGTATTGTGGGACTGTCTTCTCTCTCTCTCCATGTTTGTGGGACTGTCTTACTCTCTCTCTCCATGTATTGTGGGACTGTCTTACTTCTCTCTCATGTATTGTGGGACTGTCTTACTCTCTCTCTCATGTATTGTGGGATTGTCTTACTCTCTCTCTCATGTATTGTGGGATTGTCTTACTCTCTCTCTCATGTATTGTGGGACTGTCTTACTCTCTCTCTCATGTTGAAACGAATAACATCACTTTCTCATATTGTTTATATTCCCTCTCACAGGAAAATGTATCATGGTCTTCTGGGTAGTTAGTCAAGGTAGCATATGAGACCTGGGGAACCTACCTACATCTTCATGTACAGCTTGACCACAACACGCGTAAAAATCACTTTGACACCATGCATTTGCTCCACATGTTTTAATATCATGTAGTTCTCATTATACCTATATATTCTTTGGTAAAAAATAAATAAAGTGACTGACCTAAATCTGATTAAAAAAATATTTTTGGATGACTTCAACATAAAATTCAGTAATGATCTTTCTCCTTATTGACTATACATTCTTACTCAAGTTTTTTTTCTTTGTGTTAAGAATACACAAGGTGTTTGTGTCGCACCTGCTGATCGAGTTTCCCCATTTTAAACCTCAACCAAAAAACTTGGTTTCAAAATAAAAATAAACGTTGAAAAATCAAATGGGCTATAACACGTTAAGCAGCAAATTAAAAGCATCTATTAAAAGTAATTAAATGATCATCCCACATATTACAAATGTACCCATCGCATTTTTTCACACGACAAAAACAATCAAAATTATTTAACAAAGAATTAATCTAATTACTGTACAGGATATTCAATATTAAGAACCAGAGAAACTCCTCTAATAAGTGTATCCATGTTAATGTATGTTAGGGCAAATGTTTAATAGAAAAACTCAGGTAACTAGCAAATAGATTTGAAATAAGCAACATCATCACCTTCACTCACACAAATTTCTCCTCACCTATGCGACATACATCAAGCATCATCTCACACTATGCGACATAACATCAAACATCATCTCCACTATGCGACATAGCATCAAGCATCATCTACACTATGCGACATAGCATCATGTGAACAATCTTTCAAAGAAATGACCTTGACCCTACCAACAACTGATTTGCTTCTCTTTCATGGTCCTAAGACATTATGAAACTAGCAGACCAACTTTTAACGCTGGCACAAAACAAAATTTGAAATACCTTACGTTTCACAACTGGCACCTCGGGTTGTAATTTTAACGATGTATTCGAAAATATCGGTGCAGAGGGTCAGGTCAGACACTTCTGGACGCTTTCTTAATGTATCTTCTTCGCCTATTAACACATCACCATTTTCCCTACATGATTTCTTGTTCTCATTATCACTGACAATGGCTTCGATGTTTCTGAGTTAACTTAATGAAACAAATTTTACTATGTAAAATATCATATATTTTGTTGCCTGAATTAAAATTACGATGATTGAAAATAAAAGTTATTTTTTTTTTTTAAATATATTAGTAAACAATATTTCTTATTAAAGCTCTAAAACATATTGTTAGTTTCTTCAAAAAAAGTTTAGGAAACTGATGTATCTCAACTTTGTTATAATACTACTACTACTACTACTACTACTACTACTACTACTACTACTACTACTACTATAATAATAATAATAATAATATAATAATAATAATAATAATAATAATAATAATAATAATAATAATAATAATAATAACAGTGATTATTTTACAGGGTGTAAGCAGCAGCCTGAGACCACAGCAGGTAGACTGGTGCTAATATCAACTTGGATGGTGGTCGTAGTTTTAGCAACAACTTACTCTGGCAACCTGACTGCTTTCCTCTCTATTCCTCGAGTTGAGAAATTACCTCAGACGGTCAGGGAAATGATTGATATGGGATATGCCTTATCTATCAGCTATGGTTACTCCCAATATGAAGCACTGAAGGTTAAGATCATATGGAGTTTTTCTATGAAAAGTAATTTACTTTTAAATTTAAATGGCTGGATCAAAAATCTTATTTAACAATCACAAATATGTTGCATAAAATACATTCGAAATATCACAGTGAAGGGAAATAAAATTTTCATATTTTAGTTGAGGTCTTACTGCATTTAATTAAATGATAAGAAATATAAAATTATATAAATATGTTCAGGTACTCTGAGATCAATTATTGGACATCGTTTCAGTTCATCACATGGTTGGGTGGTTAAGATAAGATAAGATTTCTTCGGATTTTTAACCCCGGAGGGTTAGCCGCCAGGATAACCCAAGAAAGTCAGTGCGTCATCGAGGACTGTCTGTCTTATTTCCATTGGGTCCTTTAATTTTGTCTCCCAGGATGCGACCCACAACAGTCGACTAACAATCCAGGTAACTATTTGCTGCTAGGTGAACATGACAACAGGTGTAAGGAAACACGTCGAAATGTTTCCACCCGCCGGGAATCGAACCCGGGCCCTCCGTGTGTGAAGCGAGAGCTCTAGCTACCAGACCACCGGTGGTGTTGCACATATATGTGGCGCTCATGTTGTCATACCTACATGTGTATATGTGTTCAATTAGACGTATCCTAATACTTATGTGTTTTCCTGTGGAAAACCTTCTCAAAACCTCTGCATGAGTAATAAGAACATAAGAATGGAGGAACACTGCAGAAGGCCTACTGGCCCATACAAGGCAGGTCCTTATAAAAAACACCCCTACCCTAAACTACCAAAGAATTTACTCCCGAACCCAAGACACCAATCAAACCCAGACCCTCCCACTCATATATTTTCCCAATATCTTTTTAAAGCTACCCTAACCTCAATCACCCTACTCGGAAGACAGTTCCACGCATAAGCACATAAGAACATAAGAACATAAGAACATAAGAATGGAGGAACACTGCAGAAGGCCTACTGGCCCATACAAGGCAGGTCCTTATCAAAACCACCACTACCTAAGAATTTATTCCCGTACTCACGACACCAATCAAACCCAGCCCCTCCCACTCATATATTTGTCCAATATCTTTTTAAAGCCACCCAAGGTCCTAGCCTCTATCACCCTACTCGGAAGATTGTTCCACGCATCTACAACTCTGTTCGAAAACCAGTACTTGCCTATGTCCTTTCTAAATCTAAATTTATCCAATTTAAATCCGTTATTTCTGGTTCTTACTTGGTTCGATATCCTCAGTATTTTATTAATATCTCCTTTGTTTATGCCCATCATCCACTTGTACACCTCGATGATATCTCCCCTCATTCTATGTCTCTCCAGAGAGTGGAGATTCAACGCTCTAATTCTATCTTTATACGGGAGATTTCTTATACTGTAAATCATTTTAGTCATTCTTCTTTGTATGTTCTCCAATGAATCTATATCCATCCTGTAGTAAGGAGACCAAAACTGAGCTGCATAATCCAAATGAGGTCTCACTAGTGATGTATAGAGCTGTAAAATAACTTTTGGACTTCTGTTGCTTATACTTCTTGAAATAAATCCTAGTAATCTGTTAGCCTTATTGTGCACACTTAGGCACTGTTGTCTTGGCTTTAGATTCCTGCTTACCATGACTCCCAAGTCTTTTTCACATTCTGTATGATCAAGCTCTATTTCACCTAGTTTATAAATTCGAGGGATATTTTCATTACTAACGACTAGCACCTTACACTTGTCCCCATTGAACTTCATCTGCCACTTTTCAGACCAAGACATTAATTTGTCCAAATCCTCCCGGAGTTCACTGGTATCCTCCTCAGAATGAATTATACGGCCTATTTTTGTATCATCAGCAAATTTACTCATGTCACTTGCAATTCCTTCATCAAGGTCATTTATGTAAACTATGAACAACAATGGGCCTAAAACTGATCCTTGTGGAACGCCACTACTGACTAATCCCCATTCAGATTTGACCCCATTAATGGAAACTCTCTGCTTTCTATTGGTAAGCCATGCCTCTATCCATGCTAGAACTTTACCTCCTATACCATGAGCTGCCACCTTTCTTAAGAGTCTCTTGTGAGGTACTCTATCGAAGGCCTTACTGAAATCCAAGTAAACTATATCATATTCTTTATCACTGTCTACTGCCTCAAATGTTTTATTGAAAAACGTCAGTAAATTTGTTAGGCAGGAACGACCTCTCGTGAACCCATGCTGAGATTCATTAATCAAATTATGTTATTCAAGGTGACTTTTAATAATATCAGCTATAATTGATTCTAATAATTTGCCTACTATAGATGTGAGGCTTATTGGACGGTAATTTGATGGAATTGACTTATCCCCTGATTTGAATATAGGAACTACATTAGCTATCTTCCACATCTCTGGCACAACACCAGTTAGGATGGACGTATTAAACACATTCGTTAATGGCTGACTAAGTTCCATCTTGCATTTTTTAAGTACCCTGGAAAACAACTCGTCGGGTCCCGGGGACGTATTTTGCTTCAGTTTATCTATCTGTTTGATAACCATGTCCCTCGTGACAGTAATATTAGTTAACTTTAATTCTTCAGGAACTGAATAATTGTTAATTTCTGGAATCTCTTTTACGTCTTCTTGTGTAAACACTGACAAAAAATAGTCATTAAATAGAGAACACATTTCCAGTTCGTTATCCGTCAGCTGTCCATTCCCAATTTTCAGAGGTCCTACCTTTTCCCTCACCTTCGTCCTATACACTTGAAAGAACCCTTTTGGATTAGTCTGATTCATTAGCAACCTTAATCTCATAGTCACATTTAGCCTTTCTAATCCCCTTTTTTACTTCTCTTCTCAACTGAACATATTGGTTAATAAGGTTAACATCTCCTCTTTTGATGCGCCTATAAATTCCTCTTTTCTCCCCTAATAGATGTTTTAGCCTCCTGTTAATCCATTTGGGATCGTTATTATTTGACCTAAATTCTCTCTGGGGAATAAATATACTTTGTACACGTTGTACAGTATTAAGAAAAAAATCATAAACGCAGATCCCATCGTAATCGTTAGCTAGATTACCCCAGCTGAGATTAGA
Organism: Cherax destructor; assembly: GCA_009830355.1. Classification (NCBI taxonomy): domain Eukaryota; kingdom Metazoa; phylum Arthropoda; class Malacostraca; order Decapoda; family Parastacidae; genus Cherax; species Cherax destructor. The sequence goes on along the minus strand of WNWK01037625.1, from coordinate 4,297 downwards.
CAGGTGTTCTCTAAGTCCAATATAATCGACAGAACGAAAATCAGGAACTTTTACCGTATTATCCCTATTCTCGTACTCCCAGGTAATATTAAAAGTAATGGATTTGTGATCACTTGCGCCAAGCTCTTCAGTGATCTCCAGATTATTTACAAGAGTTTCTTTATTTGACAAGACTAGGTCGAGCAAATTATTACCTCTGGTAGGCTCCGTCACACACTGCTTCAGAAAACAGTCTTGAACTACTTCCATAAAGTCACTGGACTCCAGATTACCGGTCAAAGTAGTCCAGTCAATTTGACCAAAGTTAAAATCCCCAACTATCACTACGTTATTGTGCCAAGAAGCCCTAACAATTTCGTCCCAAAGAAGTCTCCCTCTATCGTGATCCAAGCCTGGAGGTCGGTATATTACACCTACAATCAGTTTTTCTTGACCTTCTAGAAACTCTACCCAAACAGATTCTGTTAATGATCCATCTATTTTTATGCCTGTTTTTATGCAGCAATTTATATTTTCTCGTACATATAATGCAACTCCACCCCCTTTCCCATTATATCTATCTACATGGAACAACTTAAACCCCTGAATATGACACTCAGCAATCATATCCCGACTCTTTATATTATACCATGTTTCAGTTATTGCAATGACATCAAAGTTCCCAGCACATGCTACAAAACGTAATTCATTAATTTTATTTCTGGCGCTTCGACAGTTAGTGTAAAATACATTGAGATGTATCTTCTTGTGAACCTTTTTCATATTCATCTTTTGTTTTACACAATTTCTGTTACTATTATTACCCTGTGTTACTCGATTACTGGTGTTGTTAAGATTTATGATATCAAAGCCTGAATCAATATTTTGACCCTCATTATTCACCATTCCTAAACCCATACCTCTAACTAATCCTAGTTTAAAGCCCTAACAACATCCTAAACTGAACTAGAGATAAATTCTACACCTGCCCTGGATAAGTGAACCCCATCCCTGGCATACATGTCATTTCGGCCATAGAAGTGGTCCCAGTTGTCAATGAATGGGACTGCATTATCCTTACAGTGTTTGTCCAGCCAGCAATTTATGCCAATCGCTCTGGACAGCCATTCATTTCCAACACCCCTTCTTGGCAAAATGCCACATATAACAGGGGGCCCTTCTTCTTCCTAATTATGTCTATTGCTGTCCTGTACCTTCTAACTAATTCCTCACTTCTACGCTTGCCTACATCATTGCCTCCAGCACTGAGGCAGATAATAGGATTGATCCCATTACCGTTCATGATGTTGTCAAGCCGGCTAACAATATCTTCCATCCCAGCCCCAGGAAAGCAAACCCTATGTCTCCTACTCCTATCCTTCAAGCAAAATGCCCTATCCATATACCTAACCTGGCTATCCCCAACAAAAACAATGTTTTTACCTTTCTTGGTGTCGTTCGTCGTGACGTTCCCAATAGTCGACTCACATTCATCGGGTAGCACGGAGAAGGCGTTCGATGTTTCCACAACAGCCTCTTTCTTCTTCATAGTTTCTAACTCTCCATTCGTTTTCCTGATCTTCAACTTCGTTCCATGAAGTCCGGCCAATGCCCAGGTTCCCTTCTTGACCTGAGGACTCACAACAGGAGGACTACTACGAATCCTCTTGTTTTCCTCCGTCAATCGCCGAATCTCAAGCTTCGCTACCCTCAATTCCTCCTTAAGCTGCTGGTAAAGTTGCTCGATGGACGGCATCTTGGTTCACTTCACAGAGCAAAAGTGGTTCAGTCCACAGAGAACCCTAGACACGTCCTCAACTACCCTATTTCCAAAGCATTATTTTCCTATATCTTTTCTAAATCTAAACTTATCCAATTTGGACGAGTGGAACAAACTCCCGAGTAGTCATTGAAGTTAAACCTTATGTAACTTTAAAAATAAGTTAAAACAAATACACAAGTGAGTGTGGGTGGGTGTGACTTGGACTTGCCTAGCATGGGCCAGTAGGCCTGCTGAAGTGCTCCTTGTTGACACATTCTACACTCCTCTCTCGCACCTACATCACATCCTCCACACCTCCCACATCATTACAACACATTTCTATACTTTTCTATACCAGAGTAATTCTCACATCCCTCCAGAACAATCCCACATAACTTCAATATAATTTCTCTCTTTTCTACAATCTAATTTCCCTCTGATAAACCTACGACTCCCAAATATTACCACGCAATTCTGATTTGATTCCATTTATGTTTACACTTTTTTCCACATCCTTAAAACTTATTCCCACACGTATTGCGCATTTTATACCTTATTCGCTTTGCACATCTTAACAATTTGTTTTAGCTACTCACTTCCCCTCCCCGTCCACTCATATACCATCCTTCTAGACAAGTCTAACACCCATGTGGTTCACTACTCGATTTCTATAACTAACATTTCTCACTCCCCAACAATTACTTCACACTCACTTTCGTTCCTACATTCTGATACTCACTCCAAAGTTCTACACACCCGAATAGACGTCTTAATGCTACAAATCCCTTCCACCTCTCTACAATTTACTCCAACACTCATACAAATTAGAGAGGCACAGGGAATAGGGGAACATCACATTTAAAGAAAGAAATCTATTTAGTTGTTTTTCATTAAAAAAATATTGTTTTAGGAAAGTTATTTTTGAAAGTTGAAGTAATTTAGCCTTTAATATATTTAACCTTTACCGAGTTTTAATCGTATTTTCATGTTAGTATATTTCGTTTTTTAATTATACAACTTTCATTTTCTTACCAATTGTTAATATCTTCTCTAAATTATCTGTAAAACGTATATTTAATATATTACTTGAGGCAGTGAAATTAATCGAATTAAAATCACTTATGAGAAAAATGATCATAATTTCTTGGCTGGTGGAGCAGACATCTCCCAACAAGGACCATCAATACCTGTTTCATCAAGCAGTGATTCGGCACGACACGTCTACCTTCCCTCAAGATGAGTACATCCAGATGACTCTCACACAACGAGTCTCTCTCGTAGGTCAGTCCAGATGACTCTCATTCACTGCATTTTTCACATAGGTCAGACAGTATGACTCTCATTGATCAGTTCGATTGACTCACACAATGAATTTCTACATAAAGATTATTACCAAATTTTGCCTCAGTCATCGTGATATAGTCTTCTTAAAATGGTAATTTACTTTAGACATCATGCTAAGCTTCTCTTAATATCATTCTTCAACTATACAATCATGCTTTGCCTTTCTTTGCCTCTCAGACATCATTCATTATTCATCCTAATATTGTCCTCTAATTATTTTATTATTTAAAATACTCTTATTACCATATTCTTCCTAACTCATCATGTTATACTCCTCTTAATAAATTCTTCTTCTTCAGTCATAAAGTTTTATTCTTTTTAAATCAATACTCTGCATCAGTTATCATGCAATACTCTGCCTCAGTCATCATACAATACTCTGCCTCAGTCATCATGCAATACTCTGCCTCAATCATCATGCAATACTCTGCCTCAGTCATCATGCAATACTCTGCCTCAGTCATCATGCAATACTCTGTCTCAGTCATCATGCAATACTCTGCCTCAGTCATCATGCAATACTCTGCCTCAGTCATCATGCAATACTCTGCCTCAGTCATCATGCAATACTCTGCCTCAGTCATCATGCAATACTCTGCCTCAGTCATCATGCAATACTCTGCCTCAGTCATCATGCAATACTCTGCCTCAGTCATCATTCAATACTCTGCCTCAGTCATCATGCAATACTCTGCCTCAGTCATCATGCAATACTCTGCCTCAGTCATCATGCAATACTCTGCCTCAGTCAATTATGCACTACTCTGCCTCAGTCATAATGCAATACTCGGCCTCAGTCATCATTCAATACTCTGCCTCAGTCATCATGCAATACTCTGCCTCAGTCATCATGCAATACTCTGCCTCAGTCATCATGCAATACTCTGCCTCAGTCATCATGCAATACTCTGCCTCAGTCATCATGCAATACTCTGCCTCAGTCATCATGCAATACTCTGTCTCAGTCATCATGCAATACTCTGCCTCAGTCATCATGCAATACTCTGCCTCAGTCATCATGCAATACTCTGCCTCAGTCATCATGCAATACTCTGCCTCAGTCATCATGCAATACTCTGCCTCAGTCATCATTCAATACTCTGCCTCAGTCATCATGCAATACTCTGCCTCAGTCATCATGCAATACTCTGCCTCAATCATCATGCAATACTCTGCCTCAGTCATCATGCAATACTCTGCCTCAGTCATCAT
>WNWK01037624.1:0-18403 GCA_009830355.1 Cherax destructor | reverse complement strand
TTCCAGACACCCAAAAATATTAAAAAAAAATACTTTTTATGGAGAAGAACTGGGGTTTTTACAAAAAAAGCTGGAGCATACGAAAACTGAGGTTCCACTGTTTTTTTTAACACGCTGACCATCTCCCACCAAGGCAGGGTTTTTTGGGGATAAAAAAACACTTTCCCATCATTCACACTACCCTTTGTCTTGCCAGAGGAGTGCATATAAACAGTTCAGATGTCCTCTAAACAGCAAATATCCCAAACCCTTGATTCTGTCTTTGTCTTAGCTATTTGGGGATTAAAAGGATTTCCCAAATAAAAGACAGGTTTTAATTTTGGGGATGAGGGGGGCTTAATTGCCAGGATTTCATTCTGGGAGGGGGGAAAGAGCTTAAACCACAATTTCAACGAGGGGGTTAAAAAATTTAAAAAATGCTAAAAATCAAAACATATGTTTTTTAAGAGAAATTTCAAACATCATGCCTTGTGGTCACTCTAACAATGAAAATTAGCCACAATTAAAAAAAATGTATTTTCCTGAGGGCAGATTTAGTTTCCCCTTTTTTTGGCCACTGATGAATTATGATGAAGATGAAAAAGGAGGTTTTACTATACACAAAATCCAAGTTTTTTACATAAGAGCTCCTAACATCTACATTACAATTAAAAATTTCAAACTGAAAAATTTCATTTGAACAAGAAAAATGCTAAGGATATTTAAACCTTGTGACACCTCGGAAGTTCCATGAAAATGAATTAAAATTTTATTTTGGGGTTATCTAAAAATTTAGAGTATTTTTTCAAGTCTTATAAATTAAGGATAGGAAAAGGGAAAATTTTTAAGAAACAGAATGTTGAGGGACTATACAAAAAGGTATTTGGTCATTAAACTTTTATAGGTAGGACATAATATATTTTGGAACAAAGGCAGGGATAGCTTTCTTTTTCTTTAACAGCCGTTTCCCCCCAAAGGGGCGGGGGGGCCCCAAAAAAAAAAAAAGTTTCCCCTTTTTACAATTAGTAAAAACACAGAAGAATTACTACCCCCTTCCCCGGGCATTTTAATCGCCTGAAGCAGGCTTAGAGGAAGAATTTTTTCCATTCCCCATGGAGGGGAAAAAAGAACAAGAACTAGTAAAAAAATAGAAGAAACCAGAGGGGGTGTATAATATGCTTGTACATGAATTTTAATGGACCAAGTGTAAGTAGAATAACAAGACATGCCTGAAATTTTGATTTTTATGAGACAGAAAAAAAACCCCAAATCCACCATCTTTAAAACAATTACAGGTTTCCGTTTTACCTATTTGGCAAGACGGTAATCCCCCGGGGTGGTTGCTGTTACCAACCTACTACCTAGAAGAGGAAGCAATTTAAAAAAAAAAGGTTCTTTGGGGACTTTATTCCAACATCAAAACAGACCATTTAGAGAGGATGGCATTTAGTAGAGGGAAAAGAATGGGAAGAAAAGAATATATAAATGGGGGGACAAAAAGGAGAAGAGGATCATCCCAGGAGGGGAAAGGGAGGAGATAAAGGTTTAAAGTGCTTGGTGTTTGAGCATCCAGGGGTTTTAGAACCTTAAAAAGGGGAGTCAATGAAAAAATTTTTTTGGGGGTTTGAGGGCATAGGAGGTATGTAAGATAAATTAAGGGAGTCCTGAGTTGGGAAAAGTGCTTGCACTGGGGGGTATGTTCCCTCAACTGTGGTGTCTCCACAATGTTTCCAGCAAGATAGCTCAAAAAGGATACTAATGACCCTTTTTTCTGGAATGTTTACCTTGGTGGACAAGTAGGGAAAAAAAATTTGGTTTATGTCAGTTTTTTACCTTTACACTCATCCCCTTTGAGTACCAGTAAAAAATTTTAAAAAAAAAAAAAAAAAAAAAAAAAAGACCAATACAGCATCTGACATCCCCCAATGAATGCATTTTTTTATAACAGAATAGATTTGTCAGTTAAAAACAGAGTGGGGGAGTTAGTAGAGGGGAGCGGGGAGGATTGGGTGATGGCGGAAATTTTGGGGAATTTTTTAAATGTCAGAAAAAGAGAGGCTTTTTCATGCATGGCCAGGGGGGTAAACATCGGGGAGCAAAGAAGAGCAGGATGCGAGGTGGGGGGGGCAAAAAGAAAAAAAGGGGAAAGCAGCGGGAACTGAGGGGTTTAAAGAAAAAAAAAGAAAATGGGGGGATATGTTGCTGAGCCCCCAAAGACAGTGATTATGTTGGGGGTGTGGTGAAATGGGAAAGATGATAAAAATTTTTTTTTTTGATTTTTTTTTACCCTGCCTGGTGGGGGAATTGTTGAAAAAAAAAAAGTATGAAAGAGGAGAAGGACCCCGGGGTTGGGGGAGCATGTATATTTTTTTTATATAAAGGGAAGGGGGGTAAAAGAGATTGTAAGAATTTTAAGGAATAAGATGAGTAGAATAAGTTTACTGAGTAGTATAGTAGGTTGGTAGTCACAACCACCCAGGGGGGACAAAATCCCCGGGGGTGAAAACGAAAGCCGAGTTTTTCAATGGAGGGTTGCTGGTGTCTTTTCGTCCATAAACATGCAAGATTTCAGGACGCTTGCTACTTTTACTTACACATAGGGCACGCACGCAAAAAATGACACGTTATGTATACACACTCATCTATTTTTTATTTTCCCTTTTAGTTCTTTTTCATTGCTTTTCCTTTCATATCCATGGGGAAGTGGAATAAGAATCTTTTCCCCCGTAAACCATGCGGTTTTAAAAAAACAACTAAAAAGCCGGGAACAATTAGTAACCCTTTTCCTGTATAGCTTACTAAAAAGAAAAGAAGAAACCGCAAAGTGGGATGTTTGAAGGGCTGAGGGGAATGATAAGAAAGAGATGATTGTAGAGAGAATAAAAGAAGTTTGATGTCCTGGCTTTAAGTGAGAAAAGCTGAAGGGGGTAGGAGAGTTTCGGGGGGAGAAATTGATTAGGTCGGGGGTTTAAATGAGTTAGAGCAAAAGAAGGAGGGAAAATGTTGAATAATCAGTTATGGCAGGTAAAGAGGGAATAAAAATGTAAAAACGGAAGTGGAGTAAAATAAAGGATACAAAAGGGTTATATAAGTTTTTTGACCTGGAGAAGAGAGAAGGTAGAGAGAGAGAAAATTTTGGGAAAGTTGAGGAGTGTGGGGGAGTTTTGAACCAAGGAGGGGAATTGGGGGGGGGGACTTAATGCTAAAGTGGGTAAAAATTTTTGGGAGGGAGAGGGGAAATTTTGGGGGGTAAATTTAAATGGGGAACTATTAATTGAGCTATGTAGAAAGAGGTTTGGTAATAAGTAATACATTTTTTTATAAAAAAGGGGAAAAATAAATATACAAGGTAGATATACAATAAAGAGTTTTTTGGGATTATGTTTTGGTAAAGGTTGATGGGTAGGTTCAAACATGTTTTAGAGGGGAAACCAGATTTTTTTTGATCATTAGGTTTAAAACAAGAGAAAAGGTAGATGGGACAAAAAGAAAATGGCAACAGCAAGAAGAGAGGGGAAAAAAGTGTATAAACAAGGAGGAGGAAGTTGGGGGAGAATTACAAATTCAGAAAGGTGGGCTAGGGAAGTATGAGTAGTGGGGGGTTTAAAAGTTGGGGTTGTTTTAAAAAGCAGATTAAAGTGGGGAATTTTTATAGGGGGGTGGGGGAAAAAGAGGAATTGGAATGGAAGAAAGGGGGAAAAGAGAAAAAATGGGGGAGGTTTTCCAAAAGTAAAAGGAAGAGTATATGGGGAATAAAAGAAAGGTGAAGAGAGGGTGAGAGAGTGCAAAAGAAGAGCAGATGAGAGAGTGGGTAAATGTTATCAGAAAATTTTGTTGAAAATAAAAAAATTTTTTTGGGGAAAAATTAATAAGTTGAGGAAGCCCCAGAGAACAAATGGATTTGACAGTTAAAAAAGGGAGGGGGAGTTTTTTTTGGGGAGAGTTAGAGGATCGGGAAGATGGAGAGAATTTTTTGGGAGGATTTGTTAAATGTTGATGAAGACGGGGAACCCGTGATTTGTGTGTGGGGCAAGGAGGAAAAATCTTGTGGGAGTGTGGAAGAGCCAGTTGGGGGTGTGGGGGAATTTCGGGGAGGCAGTGGGTAAATGAAAGGGGGGTAACAGCTGGGATTGGGGATAAAGATAGAAATGTTAAAAGCAGGGGGGAAAAAATTTTTTGGAGGGTTGGTGCTATTATTTAATAAATGTATGGGGGGGAAAACCAGGATTGGCAAGAGGGTTTTTTCCTTTGATAAAGGAAAAGGGGACAAAAGAGGTAAAAATTATGGGGAAAAGCCTGTTGAGTCCTAGGTAGGGTTGGAGACAGAAACCCCCCGGGGGAGGTCACCCCCCCCCTTTGAGGAAAAACGAAGCCTGTATTGTTTACATGAGGGTAGGATTGCGGGAGTTTTTTTTCTGTCCAAAACATGAAAGATTTGGTACATTTTGCTATTTTACTTACACTTGGTCACACTACACATTCATGTACAAGCATATATATAAAACCCTCTGGGTTTCTATTTTTTTAGTTTGTTCTATTTCCTCTATCTCCATGGGAGGTGGAACAGAATTCCTTCCTCGTAAGTCATGCGTGGGAAGAGGCGACTAAAATGTGGGAGCAAGGGGCAGTAACCCCTTCCTCCTGTATATATTACTAAATGTAAAATGGGAAACTTCGTTTTTATTTTACCCGTTCGGTGGGAAACGGCCGACGGTTGAAAGAAAGAAAGAAGTCTGTTGAGGTACCTGGTAAAGTGTATGGTAGAGTTATTATTGAAAGAATTAAGAGTAAAACAGAAAGCAGGATAGCAGATGAACAAGGGGGCTTTAGGAAAGGTAGGGGGTTTTAGACCAAGTGTTTACAGTGAAACATATAGGGGGAACAGTATTTGGATAAGGGTAAAGATGTTTTTGGCATTTATGGATTTGGAAAAGGCATATGGGGTAGATAGGGGGCAATGGAAAGATGTTGCAGGTGTATGGAATGGAAAAGGGTTTAAATGAAAGCAGTGAAGAGTTTTTAGAGGATAGTGAGGCTCAGGTTAGGGGTTTTAGGGGGGGAAAGGGACTATTTCCAGAAAAAAGTCCTTAGACAAGGATGGGGATGTCACCGTGGTTGTTCAATATATTTATAGATGGGGTTGTAAGAGAAGTAAATGCGAGGGTCTTGGCAAGAGGTGTTGGGCTAAAAGATAAAGAAGAAAATACAAAGGGGGATTTGTCACAGTTGCTTTTTGCTGATGACACTGTGTTTTTGGGAGATTCTGAAGAGAAGCTGCAGAGGTTGGTGGATGAATTTGGTAGGTGTGAAAGAAGAAAATTGAAAGTGAATATGGGGAAAGAGTAAGGTGATGAGGATAACAAAAAAAAATAGGTGACGAAAGATTGGGTATCAGATTGGAGGGAGAGAGTAGGGGGAGGTGAATGTATTCAGATATTTGGGAGTGGACATGTCCGGATGGGTCTATGAAGGATGAGGTGAATCATAGAATTGATGGGGGAAAAGGGTGAGGGGGCACTTCGGAGTCTGTGGAGACAAAGAACCTTTTCCATGGAAGAAAGAGGGAATGTATGAGAGTATAGTTATACCAACGCTCTTATATGGGTGTGAAGCATGGGTGATGAATGTTTCAACGAGGGGAAGGCTGGAGGCAGGAGATGTCATGTCTGGGGGTCAATGTGGTGGGAAATAATGCAGAGAATTGAGTTTGGAAATTAGAGGAGGTGGGATTACCAAAACGATTGTCCAGAGAGCTGAGGAGGGTGTTGAGTGGTTTGGACATGTAGAGAGAATGGAACGAGACAGAGTGACTTCGAGAGTGTATAAACTGTAGTGGAGGGAAGGGGGTAGGGGGCGGCCAGGAAAGGTGGGGGGAGGGGGTAAAGGAAGTTTTGTGTGCGAGGGGCTTGGATTCCAGCAAGCATGTGTGAGCATTTGATAGGAGGAATGGAGGCATATGGTTTTAATACTTGACGTGCTGTTGGAGTGTGAGCAAAGTAACATTTATGAAGGGGTTCAGGGAAAACCGGGAGGCCGGACTTGAGTTCTGGGGATGGGCACAGTGCCGCACTTGAAGGGGGTGTTAATGTTGCAGTTTTTTAACTGTAGGTAAAGCACCCTTCTGGCAAGACAGTGATGGAGTGAATGATGATGAAAGTTTTTCTTTTCGCCACCCTGCCTTGGTGGGAATCGGCCGATGTGTTAATAAAATAAATAAAAAGAAGAGGGGAAGTACCTAGGATTCAGAGAGACAAATTCCTTATATAAAGGGAAGGATAAAAGAGAGTGTAAAAATTATAGGGAATAAGTTTATGAGTATACCCCGGTAAAGTGTATGGGAGGGTTGTTATTGAAAGAATTAGAGGTAAGACAGAGAGTAGGATTGCAGATGAGCAAGGAGGCTTTAGAGGGGGAGGGGGATGTAGATATGTTACAGAAAGCACATATGTGAACAGTATTTAGATAAAGGAGAGAAGTTTATTGCATTTATGGATTTAGAAAAGGAATGATAGAGTGATAGGGAGCAATGTAAATGTTGAATGTATGGAATAGGTGAAATTAATAATTAAAAAAAGTTTTTTTGAGGATAGGGGGGTCAGGTTAGGGGGTGTGGAGGGGGGATTATCGGGAAAAATAGGTCTTTGAAGGATTTTAACATATTTTTGTTTAAAATATTTATAGATGGGGTTTTAAAAAGTAAATGCAGGGGGTTGGGGAGAGGGGGGGGATTAAATTTTGGGGGAATAAATGAAATGGGAGTTGACAAGATTTTTGCTGATGATACTGTGTTTATGGAGATTCTAAAAAACTTCAAAGGTTATGGACGAGTTTGGGAGAGTGAAAGGTAGAAAGTTGAAAGTGAACATAGATAAGAGTAAGGTGGTGAGGGTATCAAACGATTTAAATAAAGAAAAGTTGGATTTCACATTGGATAGGGGGATTATGGAAGAATTAAATGTTTTCAGATTTTTGGGAATTCATGTTGAGGGGTTTATGAAGGATGAGGTTAACCATAGAATTGATGAAGGAAAAGGTGAGTGGGTGCGTTGAGGTATCTGGGGAGACAAAAACGTTATCCATGGAGGCAAAAAAGGGGAATGTACAAAGTATAGTGGTACCAACACTCTTATATGGGTGTGAAGCATGGGTTGCAAATGCTGCAGCGAGGAGGAGGCTGGAGGCAGTGGATAGTCCTGTCTAAGGCAATGTGTGGTGTAAATATTATGCAAAAAAAATTCGGAATGGGAAATTAGGAGAAGGTGGAGTTACTAAAGTATTTGTCGGAGAGCTGAAGAGGGTTGTTGAGGTTTGGTCATTTAGAGAGAATGGATCAAAGTAGAATGACTTGGAGCGATAAATCGTGGGGAAAAAGGAAAGCGGGGTAGGGGTCTCAAAAAAGGGTTTGGGAGGGGTAAAGGGGGTTTTTGTAGGCAAGGGACTTCACTTCCAGCATGTGTGAGCGTGTTAGATAGGAGTGAATGGAGACGAAGGGTTTTTTGGGACCTGATGAGCTTTTGGGAGGTGAGCAGGGTAATATTTGTAAAGGGATTCAGGGAAACCTGTTAAAATTTAGTTGGACTTGAGTCCTGGAAATGGGAAGACAATGCCTGCACTTTAAAGGAGGGGTCAGGGATAGTGACAGTTGGAGGACTTATTCTCAGCTGTCTATCTGAGCCCTCTGCAAAGACAGTGAATAGAGAGTGGGGGAAAGTGTTGAATGAGGGAAAAGATTTTTTTTTTGGGGATTTTCTTTTTTTTTTGGGTCACCCTGCCTCAGTGGGGACAGCCAACTTGTTAAAAAAAAATGTAAACTACACACTGTATATATGAAAGATATAAAATTTTAATTTTGAATTTGAAGGGGTTTCAAAAAATGTACATCCCTCTCACCTGCCTCAACAGCACCTGACCAGACCCAACAGCACCTCATTTCCCCCTAACAGCACCTGACCAGACCCAACAGCAACTCAAAGCCCCAACAGCAACTGCATGCCCCCCCCCACAGCACCCGAAAACCCCAACAGCGCCTAACCTGTCCTGACATTACCCAACCTGTCCGGGCGGCACCTGACGATTCCACCATATGCTTTAACAGCCTCCCCTCACTTAGCGACATACTCGTTTACCGATGCCTCGAACTTACGACGGGTTCTCTAACCAGTATTCATACCTAAATAAAGTATATTAGAGCTGTTTTCCCCTATTCTGTTTATTTCAATATACAGTATACACTACTGCATAAACATTTAAAATATACCAGAATGTTATAAATGGTGCATTTTTTTTTTTTTTTTTTTTCGAATTTACGACGGGTTTCTAACCAGTATTCATCCTAAATAAAGTATATTAGAGCTGATTTCCCTATTCTGTTTATTTTATACAGTATACACTACTGCATAAACATTTAAAAATATACCAGAAATGTTATAAAGGGTGCAAAGGTGACATTAAAACAATATCAAAGATGGTTGACATAAACTCACTACCATTATAGAAGCTCCTCACTTAGCGACGAATTCATTTAAAGACGTGGTCTCAGGAATGGAACTGTGTCGTTAAGTGAGGAGAGGCTGTATACAGTTTTTTCTTCTTTTTGGATTCCACGTTGTTAATAAAATGAACTGGCTAGTGGGTGAAATGCTGTATTAATAAAAAATTTTTTTCTAAGAGTGTTTTTTTTACCAACAACATGGTACATGCTGCAGAAACTGAAAATTATAAAATATACAGATGATAGATAAAACATTAAATACGTAGTACAGGACAATATGAGCATAGCTCTGCTTCCACAACTCCAGATCAGTAATGACAAACAAATAATACCTAGCACAGTACGTATAAAGTTTACAGGTCACATTCATAAAAAAAAAAAAAATTATAAGAAAACAAATACAGTGGACCCCCAGTTTATGTTAGGTCCAAACTCGAACAATTATGTAAGTGTATTTTGTAAGTGCTTTTGTAAGTGTATTGTTGGGGGTCTAAAGGACTAATCTAATTTACATTATTCCTTATGGGAACAAATTTGTTTGGTAACGGTACTTGAACAGCATTCTGGAACGAATTAATAACGTAAACCGGGGGTCCACTGTATGGAGATTTTGGATAATTTGCATGGAAAGGAGAGTATAATAGAACGATGGTGAAAAAGGAACTACTGTACTCCAAAAATGCTAAAAGTTTTTAGCATTCTGTATTTGTAAAAGATTATTTATGTCAAGTAAAGTATTACAAAACTCATGACAAAATACTGCAGATGGGAAAATAATTGAGCAATTCATTATGAAACTCAAAAACAAAAATTCAGAACAACCACATTTTAAGTGAGGAAATCTAAAGCAAAATTAGCAGGTAACCATGTACAGCACAACAAAGCGTGCATAACATTTGCTATGTTAGACAATCATTACATGGATCATGTGACTTTAGCATAAGAATATTCATAATACAGTACAAGAAAACTCTCTGAAATGGAGAAACACATGCAGCTCATTCCATTAAAATAATATATAATAACATGAAGATTATTGTTAGAAATCATAAAAAATAGATCGACTCTCAAAACATTAAACAGTAGCCATACCTGCTTATGCGCAAACCGCAAGTTTCGAATATCTTTACAAAATATTTCAATACCATACAGTTTTCGCACGACTAGTATTTGCACCACCCACTTTTCTATTCTTGATACCTGAAATTATTAAATATTTAACAAAGCATATATATTGTAACTAAATCAACAAAGTCATGTAGTAACTTACATGATACCACATAAAGCACATCCTTTATATACCCCTATCATTTTAAAATTGATATATTACTCTATACTGATACCCTAAATGTCTAACTGCAAATTGGTTATTAGACACACACTTTCATTCTATCCTCCTACTCTGTTCTTAGCCTTCCTCTTCATCTCCTACCTTTTGCCTTACTTGTAATATTCTCTATCCCAATCTGAAATGAGTTACTGTTCTTCACAAACCCTATCAGAATATTGTACTACCCTTTACTTTTTCCCTTCCTTACACAGGAACTTTATTTCATGTACCATATATTTAAGTATAATCCAACAGCATGTGCAGAATAGGTCAACCCTGACTTTGCCAAAAAAGCCTTAATTTTTCATATGTACTTTATCTCATGAATATGTCTACCCTGGTTTTTTAAGGACATTAAAAGGGATTAATAGTTTTGATGTGAAATACGATCTAGTTAAAACTTGAAAAAAGTACCATTAAAAAATAAAAAAGTACCAAAAACTTATGAAATTTGTGACAAAAATCGAGACATAAGTAACCCAAACTTTAATATTATTATTATAAAGCAGTGACAATGTCAGAGAAATTCTGTGTGCTCACTGATAGCAGGACAAACTAATAGAATATGGCAAACTAAAATTGGAACCTGACAATTCTCAGAGGGAACTGGGCGCCTCTAGAGATCCCCACAAGTGGAGTGGGCCCACCTTACCTTTGATATACCTTAGAAGAGTTTCGGGTTTACTATTTTGGGAGCCCGGGCCATGGGCCGGGTGGGTGTTGCCCTGGTAAACCAGGCTATTGCGCTGGGGGCCCACTGCTCCACACCCATCACACCCTGGTTGATCTGGCACCTGATAAAGATACTTGTCCTTTTTCCCTCTTGAAGGCTTCTACACTTGTTCCAGCCATTTTTTGATATCTTCTGGTAAGATGCTGAATAGTCTGGGACCTAAAATGTTAAACAGTTTTCCCCTTATTGTCCCCACCACCCCCACTCCTCACTGGGTTTATTTTGCACTTCCTCCCATATCTCTCACTCCAGTATGTTGTTATGGCATGTGCGGTTTTGGGGCCCAGGCCCTCAAGTACTTTCCAGGTATATTTATTATGTATCATTCTCCCCCCACTCCAATGAGTACACGTTCAAGACTTGAAGGGCGTTCCCAGTAATTTAGGAGCTTTACTTGCTCAATGTGAGCCGTAAACTATCTCTGATTTGTTCCAGCTCTGATATTTGGGACAGACAATGACACACTTTCCCCATCATGGGAGCTAGAATTTCAGAGAGGAGGCCCCAAAAGGTCAAAAGCGGGAAAAGGGAAGGAGAGGGGGGGAGGGGAAAGGATTCGTTACCAGTAAATATTAAGTTAATTTTTTCGGAAAATCAATTAAGACTCTTCTCAAAAATCACCACTACCCTATACTAAATACTCATACTGTAAAAACTTTCAAACCCAATGTTATTTTACTTAAGATAATCTCAGTTTTATATTGTCATCCTCCTTAACACTTGTTGCAATTTCATATCATCATATTGTCATCTAAAATAGTATAGTTATCATTTTGTTAATTTGAAATAAAATATATAACTAGAAGAAACTCAATAAATTTCTCTAGTATTTTTTTTTACTAGTATAGCATCAACATAATGTAACTTGAAATAAAATATACAACTAGAATAAACTCAACCAATTTTCTAGTATTGTCTTTTAATAGTATGTATAATCATATTATAATTTGAAATAATATATAACTAGAATAAACTCAATCAATTTCTCTAGTATTAAGTACTTAGTGAATAAGTCTTTAGAATAAGCTGCCCCTAATGCCATGGCATGCCCGTGGCTCTCCTTGCATTACAGTTTTATAATTGTAACTACCAATAACTATGTATACTTGTAACTTGCATCAAAAAAAAAAATTTTTAAAAATTTTTATTATTATTATTATTATTATTTTAAAGGAGGGATGGGAAGGATGGGCCGGGAAGGGAGGAGGGGGGGGTAGTTAGGTTCACAGGGAAGATGAAAGGCCAACCTCAGAACAAGAGCCTCTCCACAGAAGGAGCCCCTTCCCCTTTAAGAGGCAAACATTTATAAATATAAGAATAAAGGAGCACCAGTAGACGGTCCTACCACACCCATCCATTACGTAAAAACATAAGAATACACTAGCACGCAGAGGCCCAATGACCATGCTGGGCGCTCCTACTTACACCCAACTATTACTTAAGGACAGGTATCACCAACCAACTCCTCATGCTAGAAAGATCCTACTTCCCCAACCATTTTAAAGGCACTGCAGCAACCAACTGGCTCATGCTAGGGACCCCACTTACAAACCAATTTTTTAAAAGGGCGGGCACTGCAGCAACCAACCCCATGCTAGGAAGATCCTCCACCCAACCATTCAAGGACAGGTGCACTGCAGCAAGCCAACAGCTCATGCTAGGAAGATCCACACACCCAACTTTCGGACAGGGCATTGCAGCAAGACAACTGGCTCATGCTAGAAAGATCCTCACACAACCATTACTTAAGGACAGGTGCACTGCAGCAAGCCAACTGGCCATGCTGGAAAATCCTACTTACACCCAACCATTCTTAAGGACAGGTGCACTGCAGCAAGCCAACTGGGCCCTGCTGGCAGAAAAAAACTTTGCCCCCAAAAATATCAAATTTTTTTCCAAAAGTGTTTTTTGGAAAAGACTTAAAGAACTCCATCTTCTTACTTATTTACATATATTGTTCTGTTTGTATCTTAGTTTAGTGGGTGGAGGAGGAGGTTGATGGTTGGGATGGTATAGTCATGGGAAAATATTGGAGGACGGCAGTGACACTGTCTTTCCCCTCTACTTTATGTGATTTGGCTTACTGTACTCACCCCTCTTCCCATGGAATTACCCTCAGTACTCTTCTTCACACCAAAACAAAATAAAAATATTTGTTTATATTAACTTATGCAACAATTGTTAGAATTTCATATCAATAAATTGTATAGAAAAACTAAATAATGGTTAGTTTTCAGTTTGGAATAGTGTCCAATCTGGCAGTGATCTGCTGTTGTTTTTAAATAGAGGAAAGATTTTTTCCATCACATTCATAAATTAGCTTTAACCAAAGGGTGAACCTCATACGGTACAACTTAACCTAAGGAAGGAATGTAAGAACTAGCTACAGAACCTGACCAGATACCCTGCATTTTTAGGTCTATACAGAGCCTAACCAGGTCTCCCTAGTACATGACCAGGTCTCTCTGGTGCTTGACCAGGTTCTCTGGTGCTTGACTAGCTCTCCCTGGTGCCTGACCATTTTTTCCCTGGTGTTTGACTAGGTCTACATGGAACCTAACCATGTCTCCCTGGTGCTTGACCAGTGCATATAAAACTACTATGCATTTTTTTTTTTTTTTCAACAAGTCGGCCGTCTCCCACCGAGGCAGGGTGCCCCAAAAAAAAGAAAATCCCCCAAAGAAAATACTTTCATCATCATTCAACACTATCACCTCACTCATACATAATCACTGCTCCGCAGAGGAGCTCAGATACGACAGTTTAGAAGTCCCTCTAAACTGCCAATACCCCAAACCCCCTCCTTTAAAGTGCATTGTACTTCCCATTTCCAGGACTCAAGCCCCAAAACTAAATCAATTAACTGGTTTCCTGAATCCCTTCACACAATATTACCCTGCCACACTCCAACAGCTCGTCAGGTCCCAAAACCATTCATCTCCATTCACTCCTAACACGCTCACACATGCTTGCTGGAAGTCCAAGCCCCTCACCCACAAAACCTCCTTTACCCCCTCCCTCCAACCTTTTCGAGGACGACCCCTACCCCGCCTTCCTTCCCCTACAGATTTATACGCTCTCCAAGTCATTCTACTTTGATCCATTCTCTCTAAACGACCAAACCACCTCAACAACCCCTCTTCAACCCTCTGACAAATACTTTTAGTAACTCCACACCTCCTCCTAATTTCCACACTCCAAATTTTCTGCATAATATTTACACCACACACTGCCCTTAAACAGGACATCTCCACTGCCTCCAGCCGTCCCCCGCTGCAACATTTGCAACCCATGCTTCAAGCCCATATAAGAGTGTTGGTACAACTATACTTTCATACATTCCCTTCTTTGCCTCAATGGATAACGTTTTTTGTCCCCACAGATACCTCAACGCACCACTCACCTTTTTTCCTTCATCAATTCTATGGTTAACCTCATCCTTCATAAACCCATCTGCTGACAAGTCAACTCCCAAATATCTGAAAACATTCACTTCTTCCATAATCCCTCTCTCCAATGTGATATCCAATTTTTCTTTATTTAAATCATTTGATACCCTCATCACCTTACTCTTATCTATGTTCACTTTCAACTTTCTACCTTTACACACCCTCCCAAACTCGTCCACTAACCTTTGCAACTTTTCTTTAGAATCTCCCATAAGCACAGTATCATCAGCAAAAAGTAACTGTGTCAACTCCCATTTTGCATTTGATTCCCCATAATTTAATCACACCCCTCTCCCCAACACCCTAGCATTTAATTCTTTTACAAGCCCATCTATAAATATATTAAAAAAACCATGGTGACATTACACATCCCTGTCTAAGACCTACTTTTACTGGAAGTAATCTCCCTCTCCTACACACCCTAACCTGAGCCTCACTATCCTCATAAAAACTCTTTACAGCATTCAGTAACCTACTATCTATTCCATACACTTGCAACATTTGCCACATTGCTCCCTATCCACTCTATCATAGGCTTTTTCTAAATCCATAAATGCAATGAAAACTTCCCTACCTTTATCTAAATACTGTTCACATACATGCTTCGATGTAAACACTTGATCTACACATCCCCTACTCACTCTAAAGCCTCCTTGCTCATCTGCAATCCTACTCTACCTCTAATTCTTTCAATAATAACCCTACCGTACACTTTACCTGGTATACTCAGTAAACTTATTCCCTATAAAAAAAAAAAAAAAAAAAAAAAATTTTTTTTTTTTTAAAAAAATATAATAATAATAATAAAAATAATAATAATAATAATAATAATAATAATAATAATAATAATAAAATAATAATAATAATAATAATAATAATAATAATAATTTTATTTTTGACGTGATACAAGGTTGTACTAATAGTTCTAGGTATACATGAGGTGTCCATGCCAAAAGCCCTAATATGCTGAGCATTGTGGGCATTCTTAAAATTAATTAACAGTAGATTACATGGTCAAAAATTTTGGTTGATAATTTACAAAATAAGTATAATTGTGTATTTAGGTTGTGAAATTTGAATATAAGTTGAACATAATAATTTGTTAATTGCAGCAATGCAATTAATTAAATCAGACCACAAATTAAAACAATTTGTTGTGTTGCAAGTACAGTTTATATGTTCATTAGATAAGTTACACAGAGTACAAGAGAGTGGATTATTTTATTTGTTAATGCTATAGAAACAGAGTTAGCTCAGTATGCATTATTTATGACAGGTTTTTACATTTAAGTGAGTAATCAACTTTGTTGGTAATGTTAAATATTGTGCACTTAGGTTTGGGTGAGAAGGTGGTTTTAGCAGCGCTTTGAATTGAGGTACAGGCAGGGTTTCTTTGGCATTCACAGGTAATGAATTCCAAATTTTCAGGCCTTTAATGTGCATTGAGTTTTTGCATAGTGTTACATGGACACAGGGAACATCGAGGAGTGATCTGTGTCTTGTGTTATGGTCATGTGTCCTGTTAAGGTTGGTAAGGAGAAGTTTGAGTGGTAGGTTAATATTTGAGTTTAGTGTTCTATGTATGTAATAGGCACAGTAATAAGTATGGATGTTTTGTATGGTGAGTAAGTTTAGATTTTTGAATATTGGTAGAGTATGTTGTCTGGAGTGTGAATTTGTTATCATTCTAACTGCAGACTTTTGTTGTGTTATTAATGGTCTGAGATGAGTTGTTGTTGAGCCCCATGCACAGATTCCATAGGAAAGGTAGGGGTAAATGAGTGTGTGATATAGGGTAAAGAGAGCTGGTTGTGGAACATAGTACCGTATCTTGGACAGTATTCCCATGGTCTTGGAGACTTTCTTGGAAATTTGTTGTATATGTGTCTGAAATTTGAGGCCACTGTCAAGATGGATTCCTAAGAATTTTCCCTCTGTGAGTTTTGTGATAAGGGACCCGTTTATCATTATGTTAAGTGGTACATTTGTAGCTCTGCTTCCAAACTGAATGAAATAGGTTTTATCAATATTGAGAGTAAGTTTGTTAGGCATCATCCAGGTAGACATTATCTGCAATTCAGCATTTACAGTGTTGGCTAGTATGTCTGGGCTTGGGTGAGAGAAAACGTATGTAGTGTCATCTGCAAATAGTATCGGTTTGAGTAGTTGAGATGCATTTGGTAGGTCGTTAATGTAAATGAGAAAGAGAAGTGGGCCAAGAACACTTCCCTGTGGGACACCAACTGGAATAGTTTGCATGGTAGAGCTAGCTCCATTTGTGTACACATATTGGCTTCTGTTCTTAAGGTATGATTTTAGGTAGTTGAGGGAGTGCCCTCTTATACCATAGTGTGATAATTTTAGGTGTAACAGATCATGGTCAACTGTATCAAAAGCTTTACGTAAATCAATGAAGATTCCCACTTGGATTTCATTTTTCTCAAGAGCGGTGTAAATTATTTCTAGCATGTGTATAATAGCATCATTTGTATTTTTATTAGGCATGAATCCAAACTGACAGTGGTTAAGTACGTTGTGGGAGATGAGGTAGGAATATATCTGCCTATGAATTAATTTTTCAAAGATTTTGGAGAGAAGGGGTAAGTTAGATATCGGCCTATAGTTATTCAGGTCTGTTTGATCTCCTCCTTTATGTATGGGGGTAACCCTCGCTATTTTGAGTATTGAAGAGAAGGTAGAGGATTCGATGGATTTGTTAAAGTGTGTTGCAATAATTGGTGAGAGAACTTGAGAAGCTTTTTTGTATATAAAAGGTGGTAAGTTATTTAGATCTCCTGCCTTGTTTTTTATTTTTTTATTTTATTAACACATCAGCCAATTCCCACCAAGGCAGGGTGGCCTGAAAAAGAAAAACTTTCATCATCATTCACTCCATCACTGTCTTGCCAGAAGGGTGCTTTACACTACAGTTATAAAACTGCAACATTAACACCCCTCCTTCAGAGTGCAGACACTGTACTTCCAATCTCCAGGACTCAAGTCCGGCCTCCCGGTTTCCCTGAATTCCTTCATAAATGTTACTTTGCTCACACTCCAACAGCACATCAAGTATTAAAAACCATTTGTCTCCATTCACTCCAATCAAATACGCTCACACATGCTTGCTGAAAGTCCAAGCCCCTTGCACACAAAACCCTCCTCCTTTCCTAGGCCGACCCCTACCCCGCCTTCCCTCCACTACAGATTTATACAGTCCCGAAGTCATTCTGTCTCGTTCCATTCTCTCTACATGTCCGAACCACCTCAACAACCCCTCCTCTGCTCTCTGGATAATAGTTTTGGTAATCCCGCACCTCCTCCTAATTTCCAAACTCCGAATTCTCTGCATTATATTCACACCACACATTTACCTCAGACATGACATCTCCACTGCCTCCAGCCTTCTCCTCATTGCAACATTCATCACCCATGCTTCACACCCATATAAGAGTGTTGGTATAACTATACTCATACATTCCCTTTACTTCCATGGACAAGGTTCTTTGTCTCCACAGACTCCAAGTGCTCCACTCACCCTTTTCCTCATCAATTCTATGATTCACCTCATCCTTCATAGACCCATCTGCTGACATGTCCACTCCCAAATATCTGAATACATTCACCTCCTCCATACTCTCTCCCTCCAATCTGATATCCAATCTTTCGTCACCTAATCTTTTTGTTATACTCATCACCTTACTCTTTCTATATTCACTTTCAATTTTCTTCTTTTACATACCCTTCCAAATTCATCCACCAACCTCTGCAACTTCTCTTCAGAATCTCCCAAAAGCACAGTGTCATCAGCAAAAGGAACTGTGACAACTCCCACTTTGTATTTGATTCTTTATCTTTTAACCCCACACCTCTTGCCAAGACCCTCGCATTCACTTGTCTTACAACCCCATCTATAAATATATTGAACAACCACGGTGACATCACACATCCTTGTCTAAGGCCCACTTTTACTGGGAAATAGTCCTCCCTCTTACACACTCTAACCTGAGCCTCACTATCCTCATAAAACTCTTCACTGCTTTCAGTAACCTACCTCCTATTCCATACACCTGAAACATCTGCCACATTGCCCCCTATCCACCCTATCATACGCCTTTTCCAAACCATAAAGGCCACAAAACCCTTTACCCTTATCCAAATACTGTTCACCTATATGTTTCACTGTAAACACTTGGTCTACACACCCCACCTTTCCTAAAGCCCCCTTGTTCATCTGCTATCCTGCTTTCTGTCTTACTCTTAATTCTTTCAATAATAACCTACCATACACTTTACCAGGTACACTCAACAGACTTATTCCCCTATAATTTTTGCACTCTTTTTGTCCCCTTTGCCTTTATACAAAGGAACAATACATGCTCTCTGCCAATCCCTAGGTGCCTTACCTCTTCCATACATTTATT
>WNWK01037623.1:0-18404 GCA_009830355.1 Cherax destructor | reverse complement strand
GGTGGGGGGTTTCAAATAGAATTAAGAGCTAAAGAAGGAGGGCAATGTTGAATAATCAATTATGGCAGGTAAAAGGGTATATAAATGATAAATTCAAGGATTATGGAGTAAAATAAAGATTGAGGAAAAGTGGGTTATAGTAAGTGTTTATGCACCTGAGAAGAGAGAAGGTAGAGGAGAGAGAGAGTTTTTGGGAAATGTTGAGTGAGTGGGGGGGAGTTTTGAACCGTGAGAAAGTACTTGTGGTTGGGGATCTTAATGCTAAAGTGGGTAAAATATTGTGGAGAGAGTAGTAGGTAATTTTGGGTTGCCAGGGGTAAATGTAAATGGAGAACCGTTAATTGAGCTATGTGTAGAAAGGGGTTTTGGGAATAAGTAATACATATTTTATGAAAAAAAATAAATAAAAAACAAGGTATGATATAGCACGAAGGAAAGTAGTTTGTTGGTTATGTATTGGGGATAAAATTGATGGGTAGGTTTCGGGAGTAAATGTTTATATGGGGGCAACGGATTTTCGATCATTATTTAGTTGTAGCTAATTAGAGTAAAAGGTAGATGGGGCAAAAAAAAATGGCAACAGCAAGTGAGGAGGGAGGGAGGAGCGGTGGTGTGAGGGAGGGGCGGAGAGGAGGGAGGGGGGGGGGGGGTAGGAGGGAGGGGGGGAGGAGCGGTGGAGGGGGGGAGGGAGGGATGAGCGGTGGTGGGGGAGGAGGGAGGGGGGAGCGGTGGTAGTGGGGAGGGAGGGAGGAGCGGTGGTGGGAGCGGGGGGGGGAGGGAGGAGCGGTGGTAGGAGGGAGGGGCGGTAGTGAGGGGGGGAGGGAGGAGCGGTGGTAGTGGGGGAGGGAGAAGCGGTGGTAGGGGGGGAGGGAGAAGCGGTAGGGAGGAGGGAGGAGCGGTGGTAGGGAGGGAGGGAGGACGGTGGTAGGGAGGGAGGGAGGAGCGGTGGTAGTGAGGAAGGGAGGGAGGAGCGGTGGTAGTGAGGAAAGAGGGAGGAGCGGTGGTAGTGAGTGAAAGGGGGGAGGAGCGGTGGTAGTGAGTGAAAGAGGGAGGAGCGGTGGTAGTGGGGGAGGGAGGAGCGGTGGTAGTGAGGAAGGGAGGGAGGAGCGGTAGTAGGGGGGGGGGGGAGGGGGGTAGGGGGGAAAAGGGGGGGGGCGGTGGTGGGGGGAAAAGGGGAGGGAGGAGCGGGGGAGGAGGGGGGGAGGAGGGGGTAGTGGGGGAGGGAGGAGCGGTGGTGTGAGGGGGAGGGAGGAGGGGTGGGTGGGAGGGAGGGAGGGAGGAGCGGGGGTGGGAGGGGGGAGGGAGGAGCGGGGGTTTGGGGGGGGAGGGAGGGAGGAGCGGTGGTCGTGGGGAGGGAGGGGGGGCGGTGGCGTGAGGGAGGGGGGGAGGAGCGGTGGTCGTGAGGGAGGGAGGGGGGGCCGGTGGTGGGGGAGGGAGGGAGGGAGGAGGGGGGTCGTGGGGGGGGGAGGGAGGAGCGGGGGGGGGGAGGGAGGGAGGGAGGAGGGTGGTCGTGAGGGAGGGAGGGAGGAGCGGTGGTCGTGAGGGGGGGGGGGAGGAGCGGGGGGGGGGAGGGAGGGAGGAGGGTGGTGGGGGAGGGAGGAGCGGTGGTCGTGAGGGAGGGAGGGGGGCGGTGGTGGGGGGTGAGGGGGGAAAGGGGTAGTAAAGGGGGGAGGGGGTGGTGGGGGGTGAGGGGGGAGGTTGGTGGGGAAAAGGGGGAGGGAGGAGCGTTGGTAGGGAAGGGGAGGGAGGAGCGGTGGTAGGGAAGGGGGAGGGAGGAGCGGTGGTGGGGAAGGAGTAGGAGGAGCGGGGTAGGGGAAGGGGAGGAGCGGTGGTAGGGAAGGAGTGAGGGGGGGAGCGGTGGTGGGAAGGAGTGAGGGAGGAGCGGTGGTGGAAAGGGGGAGGAGGGAGGAGCGGTGGTAGGGAAGGGGGGAGGGAGGAGCGGGGGTGGGAAGGAGGGAGGGAGGAGCGGTGGGGGGAAAAGGAGGAGGAGGAGCGGTAGGGGAGGAGGGGGGGGAGCGGTGGTAGGGAAGGAGGAGGGAGGAGGGTGGTGGGGAAAGGGGGAGTGAGGGAGGAGCGGGGGGGGGGGAAAAGGGGAGTGAGGGAGGAGCGGTGGGGGGTGAGGGAGGAGCGGTGGTGGAAGGAGTGGGGGAGGAGCGGTGGTAGGGAAGGAGTGAGGGAGGAGGGGGGGTAGGAAAGGGGGGAGGAGGGTGGTGGGGAAAGGGGTGGGGGAGGAGGGTAGGGAAGGAGTGGGGGAGGAGCGGTGGTGGGGAAAGGGAGTGAGGGAGGAGCGGTGGTGGGGAAAGGGGAGGGGAGGGAGGAGCGGTGGTAGGGAAGGAGTGAGGGAGGGGGGGTTTTAGGGAAGGAGTAGGGAGGAGCGGTGGTAGGAAGGAGTGGGGGAGGAGCGGTGGTAGGGAAGGAGTGAGGGAGGAGCGGTGTAGGGAAGGAGTGGGGGAGGAGCGGTGGTGGGGAAGGAGTGGGGGAGGAGGGGTGGTAGGGAAGGAGGAGGGAGGAGCGGTGGTAGGGAAGGAGTGAGGGAGGAGGTGGTAGGGAAGGAGTGAGGAGGAGCGGTGGTAGGGAAGGAGGAGGGGGACGGGGGAGGGAAGGAGGGGGGAGGAGCGGTGGTAGGGAAGGAGTGAGGGAGGAGCGGTGGTGGGGAAAGGGGAGCGGTGGTAGGGAAGGAGGAGGGGGGAGCGGGGGGGGGGGAAAAGGGGGGGAGGAGGTGGTAGGGAAGGAGGGGGGAGGAGCGGTGGTAGGGAAGGAGTGAGGGAGGAGCGGTGGTAGGGAAGGAGGGAGGGAGGAGCGGTGGTGGGGAAAGGGGAGGAGGGAGGAGCGGTGGTAGGGAAGGAGTGAGGGAGGAGCGGTGGTAGGGAAGGAGGGAGGAGGAGCGGGGTAGGGAAGGGGGGAGGGGGGGGCGGTAGGGAAGGAGGGGGGGAGGGGGGAGACGATGGGAGCAGGGAGATGCAGGGGGTGAGTAAGGAAGTTTATTTAGGTATACACAAATACAGTTACATAGATTATAAAATACATAGCAGCATATGTGTAGAGAACCTAGGATAACCCAAAAAATCAGAGTGACTTACTTTTTCCCATTGGGAGGGAGGGAGGGAGTGAGTTAGTGAGTGAAGGAGGTGGTGTTGATTGAGGGATGTGTGGAGGGAAAAACAACATCCAGTATTGGACCTCTTCTTAGGCGGGATGGGACATACACACATGACAGCCAAGAAATGAGTGAGATATTGAAGTTCCCCAAAACGACTCAGTGTTCACGAGCCGCTGCCCAGACTAAGGGTCGACAATCCAAAAAGAATTCTTTATGAACGAAACGCAAAATTTGGTCATCTCAAAAAACTGATATTATTCTAACTCCACAAGACTTGAAAAGGCAATAAATGACATGCCTATGTACTCTGCACCAAGGCCCAGACTCATGGAACTCCGAGTTCATCAAGAATTGCAAGAAGCCCCTATCGCGTGCCTTCAGGATTCTATGGAGAGGGAGCATGGACAAAGGGGGCATCCCACACCCCCAAAAACAACAGACATAGCCCCACTCCACAAGGGTGGCAGTAAAGCAATTGCAAAGAACTACAGACCGATAGCACTAACATCCCATATCATAAAAATCTTTGAGAGGGTTCTAAGAAGCAAGATCGCCAACCACCTAGATACCCATCAATTACACAACCCAGGGCAACACGGGTTTAGGGGCAGGTCGCTCCTGCCTGTCCCAGCTCCTGGACCACTATGACAGGGTCCTGGATGCTGTTGAGGATAAACAAAATGAAATGTAGAATACACAGACTTTGCAAAAGCTTCGACAAGTGTGACCATGGCGTAATAGCACACAAAATGATAAAGGAATAACAGGAAAAGTTGGTAGATGAATCTATAATTTCCCAAAAAAATAGAACACAAAGATTTAATAGTAAACAGAGTAAAGTCCCAGGCAGCTACGGGGGGAAAACTCTGTTCCACAAGGCACAGTACTCCCCCCCCATTTATTCCCATCCTTATTTCTGACAGACAGATATGTAAGTATAGCCCCCCTGTTTTCCCTTTTGTGGATGACCCATTGCCATGGCAGTGACCTCCATTGAAGACACTGAAAAAACCGCAACATCAACCAAATCTTCAAATGAGCCACTCAAAACAATATGAAGTTCAACGAGGAAAAATTTTCCCAACTACTTACTCAGATATGGAAAACTTGAGGAAATAAAAATTGTATCAAGGTATACGACAAATTCTAACCATACAGTAGAGCGAGAAAGAAATGAAGGACTTGGGAGTGATAATGTAAAAGGATCTCCCCTTTTTTAAAGCCCACTAACTTGATTCCTGGAGATGGGCAGTACAGTGCCGGCACTCTGAAGGAGGGGGTTAATGTTGGTTTTGTAGCTGTAGTGTAAGCACGTCTCTGGCAAGACAGTGATGGAGTGAATGATGATGAAAGTTTTTTTTGTCGGGCCACCCTGTCTTTGGGGGAAACAGCCAATGTGTTAAATAATAAAAAAAAAAAACAATGTATCTCCCTCATCGGCTAGGAAAACGATAGGATGGATAATGAGAACCTTTAAAACTAGGGATGCCAAGCCCATGATGACACTTCAAATCACTTGTTCTCTCAGGCTGGAATACTGCTGTACACTAACACCCCCTTCAAGGCTGGTGACATTGCAGGGGTACAAAGAACTTTCACAGCACACATAAGTACGATAAAGCACCTAAATTACGGGGAAGGTTTGAAGGTCCTTGATCTGTTTTCCCCCTTTAATGCAGGCAAAAAGAGATACATGATAATATACTTTGAAGGTCCTGGGGGGATTGCTACCAAACCTGCACCCCAAAAAATTTACCCCCAGGGAAGCAAAAGACTCGGCAGGAGATGCAACTTTCCCCCCGATGAAAAGCAGGGGGGCCACGAGTACACTGAGAGACAACACCATAAGTGTCCAGGGCCCAAGACTGTTCAAATGGGCCCCCAGCATCATTGGGGGTTACCAATAGCCCCCTGGCTGTCTTCAAGAAGGCACTGGACAGGCCCCTAAAGTCAGTACCTGACCTACCGGGCTGGGGTTTCCCGTATTGCCGGCGGCCGACAGTAACAGCCGGGGTTTATCAGACCCTGATCCACCATGAGGCCTGGTCTCAGACCGGGCCCGGGGGGCATTGCCCCCCCAAACCCCCTCCAAGTAAACCCTTTTGCAGACGGAGGGATGGTACCCAGATGTCAAATGTTATGCAGGGGCATTTGTTCTTCAGCTGTTTGTTTAAAAACCCAAACCAATGCAATAAATAGTTATTGTATTCACATTTTATCCAGATTCCTTTCATTTTAACCCAATTTTGTAAATGAAGCAAAGTAGAGGATAAGATATAAAAACATACTGGTAGCAATCTCCCCCACTGCTGCTGGTACAGTGATTTGCTGCTGCTGGTACGGTGACTGCTGCGCTGCTGGTACAGTGACTGCTGCTGCTGGTACAATGACTGCTGCTGCTGCTGGTACAGTGACTGCTGCTGCTGGTACAGTGACTGCTGCTGCTGCTGGTACAGTGACTGCTGTTGCTGCTGGTACAGGACTGCTGTTGCTGCTGGTACAGTGACTGCTGCTGCTGCTGGTACAGTGACTGCTGCTGCTACTACTACTAAATGGAACTAACTCCCGAAAATAGCCTATTGAATAAAAACCCCCTTGTGGGTTTTAAAATGTTTAAAATTTTGCATGACACCCACCCACACACACCAGGTACTATCTGAGGGTGTGGGGGGGGCTCATGCACACTTTTAAAACCCCAATATTTAAATAAAGGTAGGCAGAGGATGTACAAATATTGAAGTCCCTCTGAATTTGATCTATAAACATTATTTCCAGTATCCTTACAATTTAGCCCTGATAGTAAGTTTATTTAGTTACAAGTACATATAAGTACATTATCATACATTGTAAATTACCTAGGGGGTCCCAAAAGTCAAAGTGACTTGTTTGCATTGGGGGCCTTGATGCTTAGGATATGAAAATAGCAAAGCAGGTGTTGGAAGTGACAGTGATCTTTGGGACTGTTAAAAATTTGAACTGGAATAAGACAAAGATACAGGAGCTGGAGTAAGACAGATACAGGAGCTGGAGTAAGACAAAGATACAGTAGCTGGAGAAGGGCAAAGATACAGTAGCTGGGGTAAGACAAAGATACAGTAGCTGGAGTAAGACAAAGATACAAACTGGGGTAAGACAAAGATACAGTAGCTGGGTGGGGAAAAGATTAAAATTGGTACATGTAACTATAGTTTTTTAAATAAATTTGGTTGTTATTAATTAGTTTAATACCATTCACTGGTTAATATTCTTCCATCTCCCTTTTTTCCCGCTGGGGGAAGTCCTGCTGTTTTGTGGGTACACCAAGTCCTGGCACGGGGGGGCCCCCCCCATCACCGGGGTTTTGGAGGTTATGCTCACCCCCACCATTAGCTTAAACAGCCCCATGACACCGGGGCACCTTCTTTTACAACCTCAGACACCGGGGCGGGGGAGTTGTTATAATGCATTGTTTATCACGATAAATGAGTTTTTGCATACTTTTTTTCAGAAATATGACTTTTCATTTTAAAATTCTTATTCATTTACTGAGTTGTCTCTTATGAGAGCTAAGTACTTCATTTACTTAAATGCAAGTTTTCCCTTTTTTTTGTTTATATACTTAAACTAAGGGGGGAAAAAGTTGGGGTGAGATATAAGAACTTTTGGCAAAAAGGGGGAAAAAAGCAAGTGTGAATAGTGGAGGGGTTTGAAGAGGGTTGGGATTTTTTTAAAATGCAGTATTAGGGGGGGGGCAGAAGTTTTTTTGAAGGAGGGTGCAGGAGGAAACAGGAGGTTTTTGGGGGGGTAATGAAGAAAGGGTGTGAAAAAAAAGAAGGTATTTTAAAAGAGGTTTTTACAAAACAGAAGTGTTAATAGAAGAGCAGAGTATATGGGGGTAAAAGAAAGGTGAAGAGAGGGGAGAGAGTGCAAAAGGGGGCAGATAAAAGAGGTGAGAGGCACTGTCAAGAAATTTGAGGAAAAAAAAAAAATTTTTGGAGGAAAATAAACAAGGTAAAAAAGCCTAGGAACAATTTTTTTTCTTTAAAAAACAGAGAAAGGGGAATTAGTAGATGGGAGCTGGGGGTTTTTGGGGGAGATGGGGGGAATTTTTTAAAATTTTTTTAAATGTCGATTAAGAAAGGAAGGCGGTAATTTCATGCACTGGTCGGGGGGGATAACATTTTTTTGGAGGAGGAAGAGCAAGATGTGAGTGTGGGGAGGTGCGTGAGGCATTATGTAGAATGAAAGGGGGAAAACAGGGGGAAATGACGGATCATGACAGAAATGTTAACCCTTTTGGGCCGATAGCACTTTTTTCGAGCGGGGGGGTTTGGGGTCCCAGTACGCCCAAATTCAGCGGCCCAATTTTTTGCAGAAAACCCCCGGTAGGCATACATATGAAAAGAAGGGGGGCTTTTGGTCAGTGTGCACAGTAAAAAAAAACCGCAGTACACACTGCAAAAAGAGAGAAAAACTGACCTTTTTGTTTAAAAAACCCATTTTCAGTCGTTTTGATGGTATTTATTGATGTATTCTCGTTTTCGGGGCTCATTTGATAGAATGGAAGATATATTACAGAAATAGAGATGATTTTGATTTATGACAATGACAAGTCCCCTTTAAATTTTAGCTCAAAGTAGCGAAATTTGTTTTTTTTACTTTCAAATAAACAAATCAACCATGCGTCCAAAAAAATCAACGGCGAGTATAATATTCATGCACGTGCTCTAATATTATTTATACCTTTTTTTCAATGATGCAGTTGTATAAAAAATAAATTTTTTTTTTTTTGGGGAATAAAAATTAAAAAAGAAAAAAAAAGTAATGGAACGGGGGGCCCGAGATGTGACTAATGAACAGAGAACATGTTATTTTAGTGCCAGGAATGTCTGCCTTGTTTCCCCCGGACCCTTTTTAAAATTTGGGGATCTTTTTTAAATTTGTGTGAAATTGGAAAATTGCCATTTTCTGACCACTATTTTGGGTAGATGAAATTGGTAAATAGGCGGTTTCTTGTACTCAATCGATAGAAGAAATGGAGTTCTAGCGAAATAGCTATAATTTTGGGGGACTGAAACATTGGAATTTGCCAAAATAGGGCTCAAAGTGGGCAAAATCGCCAGGGTAATTTCATGGCTACCGCTAACTTCGCGAAAGCAAATTCTGTTAAGGGTTTTTGATCAAATTTCATAATTTTGGTGGCGTTAGATGGGGAAAAAAAAATTCTCTATCATTTCATAAAAAAAATTAAATTTTTTTTTTTTTTTTCCAAAAAAAATTTTTACCCCAGGAACATTTCCTGGGGAAGGCCTGTCGACTCCCCAAAGGGGTTTAAAAAACGGGGGGAAAATATTGTGTTGGAGTGGTTGGTTTTTTGTTTAAAAATGTATGAAAGGGGGGGAAAGGGACCTAAGGATTGGCAGAGAGTGTGTATAGTTTTTTATATAAAGGGAAGGGTGACAAAAGAGTGTAAAAAATTTTGGGGGAAAAAATTTACTGAGTATACCAGGTAAAGTGTACGGTAGGGTTATTTAAAGAATTGAAAATATATGGAACATTATTTAGATAAAGGTAGGAAAGTTTTCATTGCATTTATGAATTTAGAAAAAGCATATGATAGAGTGGATGGGGGGGCAATGTGGCAGATGTTGCAAGTGTATGGAATGGGGAGTAATTTTTGAATGCTGTAAAGATTTTTTTTGAGGATAGTGAGGTCAGGTTGGGGGGGTGTAGGAAAAAGGGGGGATTACTTCCTGGTAAAAGTGGGGCTTAGAAGGGATGGGGATATCACCCATGGTGTTTAACCCCCTTAAAAATGTCCACACGTAGATCACGTTCACTAGCGCACTGTCAATATTTTAAAAAAAAAAACTTTTTTTTTTTAAAAAAGAAGAGCGCATTTTTATAAACAGGATATGAAAAAAAAAATTTTGGGCCATACTTACCGAGATATAAGCCCGACAAGTTGGTGCTGGATTTCCCCACCTGACGGCAACAACAAGTCCTGCTGCTTGCAGAAGTAATGCCGATATATTTTTTTTTTTAGTTTTTATTTTAATTTATCAATTTTTATGTTCGGGTAATTACAATTTATAATAGTTCTTTGATTTAAGCCAATCTTTGTTCTAACACTAATATTAGGTGCTGAAATAGTATAAAAGTCACAATGACACCAACAGGTGAACAATTTCACCTGCCATGGCTTTATATTGTCTATAAATATATAAAAAATTTTTTATAGGTCCCAGCAATGTTTTAGACATGGGGGAGTATTTTGAAACTCCTTGAAGAATGGTGTTATGACAATTGTCAGATAACTACTGATAAGGCAGGACATTGATGAATGAAGGGGGCAAGGAACCCTTGCTTTTTTTTCCCTTTCGTATCTGTCTACTACATTGTCTATCGGGTTCTTTATCTGTCTATCTATTTTCTATCTGCTGTCTATCTATCTGTCTGTCTATCTATCTGTCTGTTATTATCTGTCTGTCCCCCATCTGTCTGTCTATCTATCTGTCTGTTATCTATATGTCTGTCTATCATATGTCTGTCTATCTATCTGTCTTTTCATCTATCTGTCTGCTATCTATATGTCTATCTATCTGTTTATTTATCTATCTGTTTTTGTGTTTTATCTATCTGTCTAGCTCGGCTTATCTTTTTTTGTTTGCCTGCCTATGGGGCCTGGAGTATAATATGAAACTCCTTGAAGAATGGGGGGACAAGTGTCAGATAACACTACAGCCCAATGACATTGATGAATGGGAGCAGGGCCCCCTCCCCTTTTTTCCACGTTTATCTGTCTGTCTGTCTAGCTCTGATCTGTCTTTCCGTCTGTGCCAACAGGTATTATACGCGATGCAGAAGGGCAATGGTATTACTTCCGTCATGGGATTATGTCTTATATATACAAGCATTGTATGGGGTTTTCCGGGGAATTTTTTTGGGGTTTTCCTAGGTAATTTACACTATGTATAATAACGTACTTATGTGTACATGTGGGAGAGAGAGAGAGAGAGAGAGAGAGAGAGAGAGAGAGAGAGAGAGAGAGACAGAGATGTAAAAGATATACAGAGATATAGACAAAATATAGACACAGAGATATAGAAAAGAGATATAAACAGAGATATAGACACAAAATATAGAAAAGAGATATAGACAAAAATATAGACACAGAGATATAGAAAAGAGATATAGACAGAGATATAGACACAGAATAGAACAGAGATAGAGACAGCCAGAGATAGAGACAGCCAGAGATAGAGACAGCCAGAGATAGAGACAGCCAGAGATAGAGACACCCGAGATGAGACAGCCAGAGATAGAGACAGCCAGAGATAGAGACAGCCAGGATAGAGACAGCCAGAGATAAAAAAAAGCCAGAGTAGAGACAGCCAAAAAGAGACAGCCAGAGATAGAGACAGCCAGAGATAGAGACAGCCAGAGATAGAGACAGCCAGAGATAGAGACAGCCAGAGATAGAGACAGCCAGAGATAGAGACAGCCAGAGATAGAGACAGCCAGAATAGAGACAGCCAGAAATAGAGACAGCCAGAGATAGACAGCCAGAGATAGAGACAGCCAGAGATAGAGACAGCCAGAGATAGAGACAGCCGGGAGATAGACAGAGCCAGAGATAGAGACAGCCAGAGATAGAGACAGCCAGAGATAGAGACAGCCAGAGATAGAGACAGCCAGAGCCAACCCCCCAAAAATATAAGAACAAAAAAAAAACGAACACTGCAGAAGGCCTACTGGCCCATGCAAGGCAAGTCCAAACACCCCCAGCCCAATGACCCACCCTTTGGGGGCATCCTCCAAGGAAGGAGCACAGCATCAGACCTAGAGCACAAGCTAGTCAGGCCCAACTCACACCCACCCACAGCCACCATGTATTTATCGAACCATTTTTACTTTCCTCTTATAAGGAGTGTTAATGTGACATGACATCAGTGAATCCATGGTGTTTGCCACAATATTTGCATCAGGTGGCACTAATTGAACTAGTGCTCCCCAATCAAGTGGTCCCGATTTTTTTCTGCGCACACTGAGGGCGCAGACCCATTCTCTCATGTCTAGGCGACTCAGGGGCCCCCTTTCACTAAATTTAAAAATGAAAAAAAAAAAGTTTATCTACGTTCGGAGCAGTACCGGAAACGTATATCTACGTTTGGCAGTTTTAAAGGGGGTTTAAAATATTTATAGATGGGGTTGTAAAAGAAGTAAATGCTAGGGGGTTGGGGGGAGGGGGGTTAAAAATGGGGGAAACAAGTACAAAATGGGAGTTGAATTATTTTTTATGATACTGTGCTTATAGGAGATTCTAAAGAAAAGTTTCAAAGGTTAGTGGACGAGTTTGGGAGGGTGTAAAAGTTGAAAGGAACAAAAAAAAGAGTAAGGTGATGAGGGTATCAAACGAAGATAAAAAAAAAAATTTTATATCACTTTGGGGGAGAGGGAGTATGGAAGAAGTGAATGTTTTCAGATATTTGGGAGTTGACGTTAGGGAGGGGGTTTTAAAAAGGGTGGGGTTTAAACCCCTAGAATTGATGAAGGAAAAAAAAGGGGAGTGGGGGGTTTGGGGGCGTGGAAACAAAAACTTATTATGGAGGCAAAGGGGAATGTACGAAAGTATAGTGGTACCAACACTTTTTTATGAGTGTGAAGCATGGGTTGAAAAAGGGTGCACAAGGGGGAGGCTGGAGGCAGTGGAGTTCCTTTTCAAAGGGGAAATGTGTGGTGAAATATTACAAAAAATTTTTGGAGTGGGAAATTAGGAGGAGGTGTGGAGTTACTAAAAGTATTAGTCAGAGGGCTGAAGGGGGGTTGTTGGGGTTTTTGGCTTTAGAGAAAATGGATCAAAGTAGAATGACTTGGAGAGCGAAAAAACTGAGGAAGGAAGGGGGGGAGGGGTCGCCGAAAAGGGGGGGGGGGGGGAAAGGTTTTTCGTGGGGGGGGGGGTTTGGGGACTTCCAGCAAGCGTGTGTGAGCATGTTAGGGGGGAGTGAATGGAGACTGGGGGTTTTTTGGGACCTGATGAGTTTTTGGGGAGTCTGAACAGGGTTATTTTAGTGAAGGATTCAGGGAAACCAGTTTTTGGGTTTTTAGCCGGACTTGAGTCCGGGAAAAGGGGTATAGTACAATGCCTGCATTTTAAAGGAGGGTTTTTGGGGTAGTGACAGTTTGGGGGGACAATTTAAACTGTAGTATGTATCTGAGCGCCCAAAGACAGGGTTATTTTGAGTGAGGTGAAAGTGTTGAATGATGATGAAAGTATTTTTTTTTTTTTGGGGGTTTTTTTTTTTTAGGGGGTCACTTTCCCTTTGGGGGGGAGACGGCCGACTTGTTAAAAAAAAAATTTCACAACTGTTTTAAAATTTTTAGAATGTGAATTTTTTTGGCTTTTTTGGGGTTTTTTAAAACCCTTTTTAAGTAGTTTTTGGGGAAAAATCATCAATTTTTTTTTCCCCGGTATGGACCCTTTTGGGGATGCAAGATTAAAAAACAGATATTGAAGTGGGGGTCGGACACCACATGATTTTGGTCCTTTTCAAAGGTTTTTCAGGTTTATCAAAAAAAATTTTTTTTCAAATTGGTTTTGTTTCTTCCTTTTTAAAAATTGGGGTAAACTGCATGTCCATTCATTTTTGATTGTCATTTTTTTTTTTTTAAAAAAATTTTTAATGGAGGGGAGACACACAACCAATATTATAAATATTTGGGAATAGGGTCATTTCCTTTTATGAGAGTGGGGGTGGTTATTTTAACTTTTCCCATTTAAAAAAAAAACATTCCAGATTTTAAAAACTTTAAAAAATTTTTTGGGGTTAATGAGCTAAAATTATCAATATTTAACATGTATCATGTACAGCCCCAAAAATTTAAAAAATTCCAAATTTTTTTAAGGGGTTTTTCATAATGGAACAGAAAAACAGTAGTGTATTGCAAAAGAGAAAATGTTGAAATTATCCTAAATTTAATATCCAGCAGGATTTGTGAGCATATTAGAAGTGAGGGAGGCAAATGGTTTATGGGAGTTGATGAGTGTTGGAGAGTGAGCAAGGTAACATTTGGTGAAGGGTTTAAAAACAAAACTGGTTAGCGGGACTTGAGTGGGGGAGGGGGGAAGTATAGTGCCTGCACTTTGAAGGAGGAGGATATTTGCAGTTTGAAGAGATATCTAAACCCTTTTTTTGCATTGGCATTTATACCCAAACCATGGGGAAATATCAGCTTTTTTCTTAGGTTGGGATGATCCCTTTTTAATTACTTCCTACCCTTTTTTTAGATGTCTCCTACACTTTTTACCTACCCTTTTTTAATATCCTGTTTTTCTGCTACTTGACAGGCAATTTCAACAATCCTTCTTTCACTCTGAATTATACTTTCATACTGTCAATTTCTTATTTTTTTAAAATTTCTGCATAATATTCACACCACACACAAATCTTAGACATTTCCACTATCTCATCTTCCTAAACATTTGATGGTTATGCTTGACACTAATAAAAAAGTGTTGACGCCACTATACTATAAATACTCTGATATTTTTTTTTTTAAAATTTAAAATTTTTCTTTCCATAACATATGCAACTTTTTTTCCCATTTTTTTTTTTTTTATTGACACAGGGGGCCCACCAAGGCAGGGTGGCCTAAAAAAAAAAAAAAATTTACCATCATTCACTCCATCACTGTTTTGCCTAGGCATGTTTTCACTACAGTTACAAAACTGCAACATTAACACCCCCCCTTTAGAGTGCTGGCACTGTATTCCCATCTCCAGGAATCAAGCCCGGGGTTGCCGGTTTCCCTGAACCCCCTTTTCCCCTAAATGTTCCCCTTTCTTACCCCCAACAGCACGCGTCCTAAAATAATTTGTCTCCATTCGTCCTATCTAACACACTCACTATGCTTTCGGGGAAATCCAAGCCCCCGCACTAAAACATTTTTTTTCCCCCCTCCCAACCTTTCCCCAGACCGAACCCTACCCCCCCCTTCCCTCCACTACAGATTTATAACTTTTGGAAGTCATTCTTTTCGTCCCACCCTTTCCCCTGTCCAAACCATCTCAACAACCCCTCCTCTGCCCTCTGGATAATAGTTTTGGAATCCCACCCCCTTTAATCTCCAAAAATACGGATTCTCTGCATTATATTCACAACCCCACATTGCCCCCAGACATGACATCTCCACTGCCTCCAGCCTTCTCCTTGTTTCAAAATTCCCAAAACCCCCCTCTCACACCCATACAAGAGCATTGGTATAACATTCTCATACTTTTTCCCCAGATCCCCCATTGCACCACTCACCTTTTTTCCCCCCATCAATTCTATGATTCACCTCATCTTTCATAGACCCATCTGCTGACATGTCCACTCCCAAATATCTGAACACATTCACCTCCTCCAACTCTCTACCTAATTTGATATCCAACTTCCGTTACCTAATTTTTTTTTTATCCTCATCTCCTTACTCTTTCCTATATTCACTTTTAATTTTTTTTCATACCCTACCAAACTCACCAACCAACCTCTGCAACTTTTCTTCAGAATCTCCCAAAAGCACAGTGTCATCAGCAAAGAGCAACTGTCACAACTCCCACTTTGTGTTTGATTTTTTATATATTCAGCAATTTATTTTATCCTACTTATCTGTAGATATATCATTTTACATAGTTTATTACTTTCACTTCATCTGTACTCCTTCCATTCCAACCTTTAATCTTTTCCTTTCTCGCATATCTACTTATTCTCACCATTGTTTTCTTCATTTAGGTAGGGTGTATTTTTAAGAATGAAGTTTATGGCGAGGAAGGGGGGGCAGGAGTGAAAAAAAAATGATAGGTGAAATATATTGAAGATAACATTAGACAACTCCATGAAGAAGGGGAACAGAATTCTTTCCTTAAGCCATTTTTTGTCGAAGAGGCGGCTAAAATGCCTGTATAAATTACTAAATTTAAAAAAAAAAGAAACTTTTTTTTTTTTTTTGGGGGCCCCCCCCTCCTCGGTGATATATGGCCGGTTTGTTGAAAAAAAATTAGAAGGGGGGTTTTTTTGGGACTTGACAAGCTGTTGGATTGTGAATAGGGCAATATTTTAAAAAGGGGGATTCAGGGAAACGGGTTACCACACTTGAGTCCTGGAGGGGGGAAGTACAATGCCTGTTTTTTAAAAAAAGAGGGGTTTAGGATATTTGCTGTTTGGAGTGAATCATATCTGATCGCTCTGCAAAGACAGTGAGTGTGTGGGGGAAAGAGGGGAAAATTTTTTTTTTGGGTCACCCTGCCTTGGTGGGGGATGGCTGACATGTTGAAGAAAAATTAGTACGGGGAAAAAGTTGTCATAAGAAATATTTTACCAGTATTATAGTAGGAAAAATTTTGGGGGAGCCAGAGAGGGGGGGTTTCCCGGGGTGGTGTTCTCAAGATTATCAGGTCGAACTCTTAATTTTTTTCCCCCCATGGGGAAGGGGAACAGAATTCTTCCTCTGTATGCCATGTGTATCGGAGGCAACTAAAATGCTGGGAGAAAGGGGGCCCCCCCGGCAGAAAGAGAAACTTTTGTTTTTCTTCTTGGGCCCCCCTTTGCCTCGGGGGGAGGGGGGCCCTTTTGGGAAAAGTAGAAGGATGCCATAAAAAAAAAAAAAAAAAAGGTAAACAAAATGCAAAAGACAAACAAGTGAAATATATGTAAAAGAAGAAAAGAAACCATGAAAAAAGTATTTACCAAAAAAAGGGGAGTGAGAACTATAGGAACAAATAAATCTATCAAGAGGGAAAGGGGGAAAAAAATTTTGGGGGAAAACTCTATGGGGTTCTGTCTATCTTAACTAAGCACCTTTTTCAGTTTGAACCAATAGATTTGGAACAGACTGATGGGTCTAGATCAGATGAAGCTTTTTTTATTGGATCAGGTGTCTGAAAAAAAAAGAATGCACAACAGTTGTGGTGCTGTATGAGTTTGGTGTCCGTTAATTCACGAAAAAAAAATTTTGTTTTAGTGAGAATCGAGAAAGTAGGGGGAACCCCTTTTTTTTTCAAGTTTAATTTTTTCCGTTACCCCCCCTCGTAATTTACCCCCCCTCGTATGCTGAAAAAATTTTTTTTTTTTAAAAATTTAAATTTGGGAAATGCCTTTAATCCTTTCCAGCAAAATTCCTCCCCCAGGAGGCAGGATAAAATACTTCAATATAATGCTAATATCAACCCCCCCCTTTTTTGTTTATCTATCACAATTTGTCTAATATGACATAATAAACAATATAAATAACATGACACCTGATATATACTCTAGAATGAAAAAAAAGCCATTATATGACAAGTGGGGGCCCATTCCCACTCCCCCCCGAAAACATCTTCCCATGTTTTCCCCCCTTTTGAGGTGTTATTATAAGAGAAAACAGTGTGTTTGTGGGGTCTACTTGTTATTATAGTATTATTATTTTAAATTATTATAGTATTATATTATTATACGTATTATAATTTTTAAAATTATATTAATTATTATTATTATTTTTGGGGGCCTTTTAAAACCCCGTAGGATTATACAGCGCCTGTGGGGAGGAGGGGGGGGGAAGGAAAATTTTTGGGTTAATTTTTTTGAACTGGGGGACAGATACAATTCCCTAGATCAAGAGCCCCCCACCAGCCAAGGAACCTCCCCCTTTTTTGGGGGGTTGGGTCCACTTAAAACTAACTCTGGGGGGCTTACTGACAACAAGGAAGAAATATGTTTCACTCCCCCGTATAATAGTTCTTGAGGAAAATAACTTGCATAATATCACAGTCAATTTTGGGCATATGGTAATTATGCCTATGGATATAGTAATCAGAGGGTGACCCAAATTTAAGCAAAGTATGCCCCAGGCACCGATTCAAGGATTTTTAAACCCTTTTTTACTTTTCCGCCCTAGATTACATTATTGACGCCAGGATCATTTATGTAGATCTACTTTTTGAGCTTGGCTCCGCAGATAAGCTGTGAGCGGTAAATTTTTGGGCTAGATATGAGAGAAATTTTTTGCAGCAAGTGTAACTGTAGGGAGCGGGGGGAGTGGGGTGGTGTAACTCGAGAGGGGGGGGGAAGGAGGAAGGATAAAAAAGGGAAGGGAATGGAAGGGAGAGGAATGGGGGGGGAGGGGATGGAGGTGATTTATATTGATGAGGAAAAAAAAACCCCCCTAACCAATTTGGTGAAAAAAAGCATTTTGGAGGTGTGTTTTTTTGCATGGTTTTTAGGGTTTTTTTTGGCTGTTTCTTTGGATTTTTTTGACAGAATGGGAAAAATGTAGTATTACTGAAGTAGAGATGACTTTTGGTTGGGTTCATAACTGGAATTAGCTTGAAATTGGGCTCAAAAATTGAAATTTTGGGGGCCCCCCCGGTTTTAAAAACCATATTTTTTTTTACAGAAAGCTTTTTTGAAAAGCCATCAAATAATTTATTCCCATAAGGGGAAAATGTAAAGTAGAATTCCCTTTTTGACCCCCAAAAAAAAACTTACAAAAAACACTTACAAAAATACACTTACAAAAATTTTTGGGGTTGGGGAAAAGACTTTAAACCCGGGGGGGGACTGTATTTCATTCTTGACAATTTTTTTAGATGTGCAAAAAATTCCCCCCCCCCCCAGTTTGTTTTTTGGGGGGGTTTTTTTTTAAAAATGATTCAATTATTGGGGTTCCATAAATTATAACCAATCTCTTCAGGTTATATTTTTTGTTTAAGAAATAGGGTAAATCTTCAATTTTTTTTTTTATGATTTATTTAAAATGGGGGAAATTATATTATAGGAAGTCATTAATGAATAGGGGGAAAAAATTTTTTTAGTGGGCCCGGGAAAGTCCACAGTACAGCCTCTCCTCATTAGCAACGTACTGACCCACAACTCGGACCTACGATGGACTCTGGCCAAAGCAAATTTAAAAAATTTTACAGGGGCCCCTTTGGGTTTTTGTGATTAATCTGTTCCAGAGAGCTCCGAAAACCAAATTCACGAAAAACCCCAAAAACCCCCTTTTCCATAAGAAATAAGTAAATCAAATTAATCCGTTTTCCCCCCACCCAAAAGTATTAACAAAAAAAAATTTTTTTTTTGATTAAATATAGATTTACATACAGAAAAGAATGACAAAAAAAAAAAAAGGGACTAATAAAATGTATAAATGAACATTTAACATCACACTTACCTTTTTTGAAGACTCTTTTTGGGTATGGCAGGTGAGAGGTGAGAGGGAGGGGAGTTTATTGTTATTGCTTGAGACAGGACCTTCAATTTGACGCAATATTAACTACGGCTTATTTATCTATCAAAATTCATCTAAT
>WNWK01037622.1:0-18405 GCA_009830355.1 Cherax destructor | reverse complement strand
CCCGTCACCTTTGTTTTTTAAACCGCATTTAATTGGCTGAACCCGGGAGTCGTTGATTTGATGATGGGGCTCCTCATCACCAAACCCTTAACGATGGTTCGCTGGTTGGAGGGGAGCCTATGTGGGTGTGTTAACATGCTCCGAATAAAGGTTACATACTCTTTGCATGCAACAGGAGTCTTCAACTTCCAATTGTGACCCCTTGTTTCTGTGTCCCCTCTCTGGAACATCTTGTCTCTGTCCACCTTATCTATTCCTCGCAGTATTTTATATGTCGTTATCATGTCTCCCCTAACCCTCCTGTCCTCTAGTGTCGTCAGGCCGATTTCCCTTAACCTTTCTTCGTAGGACAATCCCCTTAGCTCTGGGACTAGTCTTGTTGCGTGCGTGTTTTTGCACTTGTGTGCGTGTGCGACCCAGTACCAAAGATCTTTTACCAATCTCTTCAGAGCGGAGCAGCTTTTAGAAAAGTGATAAAAATATCAATGTGGTCCCCATGTTTTAAAAAGGGAAGAAGCACGAGGCACTGAACTACAGGCCAGAGAAAGATTTAGCATGAATATTATCTGAAGTTTTTGAACGCATCAAAACATCTGAAGAGAAGATTCTTTAGAGAAAACCAACACAAATTTAGGGATAAGAAATCTTATGGAGTGGACGATTCACTGTTACGCCAGAGATTAGTCCAGACATTAAAAGAACTGGCAGGGATACAAGTGCTTCATTGAATCAACGACTACCTGGAACACGGAATGTAGAGAGTGAGAATAAGGGAGCCCACTGCTAGTCAAGCACGTTCACAAGCTTGGCATGACCCAAAGATCTGCAACTAGGAATTGCACTATGATAAGACATACCCGTGACTTACCTGCCACTGGTTTCGAGGGGTTTCATCCTTGCAGTCCGGCGTGAAGCCAGGGTTCTTTGTTAAGTATGTGTTCAACAAGGTTGTTGCTGTTAGCGCCCTGCTTGCCCACTGTCTTTCACAGCTTGGTTGATCTGGCGCTTGGCGAAACTAGTGATCAAGTT
The DNA here is from genome assembly GCA_009830355.1 of Cherax destructor. Taxonomy (NCBI): domain Eukaryota; kingdom Metazoa; phylum Arthropoda; class Malacostraca; order Decapoda; family Parastacidae; genus Cherax; species Cherax destructor. The sequence continues at coordinate 17,376 of WNWK01037622.1, read as the reverse complement.
TACTTTTGAAAATTTCTATCGTCCTTCCGGCAATATTACTGATACGTGCCGGAAACCGGATGAAGAATCTTGGAAGAGGGATGTTCTTAGTGTTGTCTTATTGTGCCTGTGGAGACCTGCTACTCGGTTTATATTACACTTCCTCTCTAGTATGTTGCTGTTGCCTTACAGTGTACACATTGCGGACCAAACGCTCAAGTATCTTCCATAAATTTGTTATTAAAGAGCACATCTAGGGATGACGTGAATATAACATGCAAAATTTTAAGAGGAATTGATATGGCAGATCGACTGTTAAAGGGGAGTAAGGAAAAAGGGATGCAGATGGAAGTTGACGTTGAACGCCACGTAGCATCAGTTCTCATTTCTTTACATTTATTTTTAATCTTACAGTATTCAGTAGCAACAATAAGGTCTATAGTTAAGACTGTTGCAACACTACAGATTCTCGACGAGTTATAAAAAATAAGAAAATCGACTGAATCTATAGGGAGAGAGAGAGTGAGTGAGGGGGGGAGGTAGGATGAGGATGGGGCGAGACTCGATTATGTGGCGAATACACCTATTAGAGGCACCTAAAATAAATTTCTTCACCCCTATTATAAATATATATATATATATATATATATATATATATATATACACACACACACACACATTAATGAAATCACGAAACAAGTGATTTTGAATCATTAACGAAACTGCGGCTGGCCGAGACATACATATATAACGCCGTGCCTGATAAGACGAACTTGCTGAATAGACCGAACTCGCTTAAAATATAAACTTTTTAAAAAAAATTCTGTTACAGAATGATAATCTTTTTTTTATTGACAGTTCGAGTCCTCGACTAGTCGCAGTGTTGTTATTGATTAAATACCACTCGCTCGTGGTTACAGTAATATATATACTGCTTGTGGAGGCTAGTACACCAAACGGGGAGTAGAATGAAATTAGCTCTGAGGCACCCACACCATCGTATGTCCTCGGATCATGGTAAAACACCTAGCTCTGCTGGGTGAGTGATTTTTGTAGGATTGGGTGGCCCTATGGGTTAGAGCCTGTGTACCAAGACCCCAAATAAAGTAACAAGCTTCCGAAAAGTGTCATTCATCCCTGCTTGCACAAAACTAAAATCAATTGCAATATTGGTGGAAGTGGTGGTCACAGCAAGTGTGTTGTCCGGAGAGAGGAAGAAAGCCGAAGATAGATGTTGTCTCCACTTCATCGCCCCATACAAGAAGCATCAGTCTCTCTATAAGTTGTCCTGATGTCGTGTCTGCAAGTTTCATTATTCAGACACAAGATCAGCAGGACCCACGCCAAAATTTGCTGAATTTTGGCCTGAATCCTGGATGTGTCACCGTGGACGGTGACTTCCGCATTACGCTACTCTGAGAACTCTCCCTGCTTTAGTTGCTCTCTTGCAACATTGCAAAGCTCCTGATGACGCACTGAGAAGTGTGGAAAGTACTTGAGCTAAAGATTTCCACCTCCATGGGGAAGTGGAACAGAATTCTTCCTCCGTAAGCCATGCGTGTCATAAGAGTCGACTAAAGTGCCGGGAGCAAAGGGCTTGTAACTCCTTCTCCTGTATATATTACTAAAGTTAAAAGAGAAACATTTGTTTTTCTTTTTGGGCAACCTCGCCTTGGTGGGAAACGGCCGACGTGTTGAAAGAAGAAAGATAAAATATATATATATATATATATATATATATATATATATATATATATATATATATGTCGTGCCGATTAGGTAAAACTTGCGATTTTGGCTTAAATAGCAACGCTCTTCTTGCCATATAAGACAAGCGAAATTTTGTGTATGCAATAATTTCGCCAAAATCAATCTGAACCTAACGAAAAAAATATATTTCATTGTGTTTGTTTATTATTAAATTAATGTTAACGTATCTAAAATATATTTAGTTGGATTAGGCTAAATTAAATTGCGCTTGTTGTAATAAGGTTAGGTAGGTTTTCAATGTTTCTCTTGGTACAAAATTAAAAAATTTTACATTAACATAAATGAAAAAAATATATCTTTAAACGTACAAGAGAATTTTTTAGAAAGGACTTAATTTTAAATGAGTTCTTGCTAATTGACCAGTTTTACCTAATCGGCACGACATATATATATGTCGTGTCAGTATCATATATACACTTGTGTAGTGTATCTTCCCTTTTATACAGCTGGTCCCTTTGCGTGTGACGTCACGGTATCCGCTGACGTCAGAGGCTAACTATTTCAACCGGGGAGGATCCATCCACTCCACCGAGCCTGTTTATTCCTCCAGTAGGAAAGTGATTATAAGTTAATCAAAACCGAGTTGTTCATTCCTCCAGTAGGAAAGTGATCATAAGTTGTGAGCTAAAGATAGAAAATTAGAAAATCCAGTTTAGAACCGAATTATTGACTGTGTGTTTTGTTATTAGATTTCCAGTATCTAGCAAGATTGTTGTGTGTTCAAGTTCTCTCTGAGTTCTGAGTTTTAACAGTATAACCCGTGTTAGCCGAGTTTATCTTTCCTGTTAAAACTTCTTCCCTGTAAATATTTATTCTTCCTCAGAAGCCGAAGAGTACATGAATACATATCGATTGATCGATCAAATTTGCAATTGTTTTATATATAATCCATTATTTCTAGATGTCGTGTCAGTATCATATATACACTTGTGTAGTGTATCTTCCCTTTTATATATATATATAATATATATATATATATATATATATATATATATATATATATATATATATATATATATATATATATATATATATATATATATATGCAAAAAGATCACAGTAAACAGGTGATATCAAAATATGCAAGAAAACCACTATGAAAAAATAGAAGAATTCCAAGCGCTTTCGTGACTACTCACATTATCAAGGAACTATAACAGGAAACATGACAAGAAGGGCTTATATAAGGGCGAGACTACACCTCACAGTCACATCACACTAACAAAGACTACACCTCACAGTAGCGTAACATCGCACGACTCTGTGAAGAGGAAAATAAGAAAGGACCTGAAACTCTTCCCAAGAATTAAGATTAGTCCAATTTATTATTAAATTCTTCCCAAATTTTATTAATTATAAAAGAATCCAATTTATATAAACCAAAAGAAATATTCATATTATTTTCAAAACTGCTTTTAATGAAACATGATTCTATTATATTTCTCTCAACCATGGACTTGCTTGATACAACCTTCTCAGCATTTTGAAAATCAATTGGATGGTTAAAATCTCTCACATGAATAAATAGAGCATTAGAATCTTGTCCAGTTCTAATGCTATATTTATGTTGTTTTAATCTTAGTTCAAGACTTTTACCAGTTTGACCAAAATAAACTTTATCGCATATTTTACAGGGAATCTTATAGACACATCCGTCAGCATTTTGGGGGAATTTTTATCAAAAGTCTTTTTACTGTATCAAGATTTTTAAATACAACTTTGATATTAAAATTCTTAAGAAAGGAAGGCATATCAACCAAGTTTTCATGGTAAGGAGAACCAACATATTTTTGGTTGAATAAGGTTGGTTGTCCCTTTTTTGGATTGTAAAAAGTATTCCTAGCTATTTTAAAAGATTTATCAATTATGTTTCTTGGGTATTTTAAATCATTAGCTATTTCATAAATTTTAGAGATTTCTTCATCTATGAACTCTGGACTACAAATACGTAAAGCTCTCAAAAACATTGAAGAAAAAACCGACACTTTAACTCTATCTTGATGTGAAGAGTAATAGTGTACATAGGAACAATTATTTGTAGGTTTTCTGTAAATTTTAAATTTAAAATCAATGTTACCCTTAATAATAAAAACATCTAGGAAGGGCAATGAGTTATTTACTTCGAATTCAACAGTAAAAGTTATAGAATGAGCTAAGCTATTTAATTTAACAAGGAAATGGTTTATATCTACTTCCTTAGGCATAAGGCACAACATATCATCAACATATCTATACCACTTAGCTCTATTGGGAAGGATAGTGTTAAGCAATCTTGTTTCGAAAAATTCCATATATAAGTTACTAAGAACAGGTGAAAGAGGATTTCCCATTGATTTAAATGATTTCAATATGGTTAGTTTTGATGTTACCTCCTTGTTTACAAAAGTTCCAGTTGATGATTTACTAAGGTTCTTATCTGAAGAACTGGTTAATTATGATTTACCATTGCCAGTTCCTACTATCATTAAACTTATTAAACTTTGTATTGTTGATGCAAAATTTTTATTTAATGATGAGTTTTACACTCAGAAGTTTGGTATGGCAATGGGAAATCCTCTTTCACCTGTTCTTAGTAACTTATATATGGAATTTTTCGAAACAAGATTGCTTAACACTATCCTTCCCAATAGAGCTAAGTGGTATAGATATGTTGATGATATTTTGTGCCTTATGCCTAAGGAAGTAGATATAAACCATTTCCTTGTTAAATAGCTTAGCTCATTCTATAACTTTTACTGTTGAATTCGAAGTAAATAACTCATTGCCCTTCCTAGATGTTTTTATTATTAAGGGTAACATTGATTTTTAAATTTAAAATTTACAGAAAACCTACAAATAATTGTTCCTATGTACACTATTACTCTTCACATCAAGATAGAGTTAAAGTGTCGGTTTTTCTTCAATGTTTTTGAGAGCTTTACGTATTTGTAGTCCAGAGTTCATAGATGAAGAAATCTCTAAAATTTATGAAATAGCTAATGATTTAAAATACCCAAGAAACATAATTGATAAATCTTTTAAAATAGCTAGGAATACTTTTTACAATCCAAAAGGGACAACCAACCTTATTCAACCAAAAATATGTTGGTTCTCCTTACCATGAAAACTTGGTTGATATGCCTTCCTTTCTTAAGAATTTTAATATCAAAGTTGTATTTAAAAATCTTGATACAGTAAAAAGACTTTTGATAAAAAATTCCCCCAAAATGCTGACGGATGTGTCTATAAGATTCCCTGTAAAATATGCGATAAAGTTTATTTTGGTCAAACTGGTAAAAGTCTTGAACTAAGATTAAAACAACATAAATATAGCATTAGAACTGGACAAGATTCTAATGCTCTATTTATTCATGTGAGAGATTTTAACCATCCAATTGATTTTCAAAATGCTGAGAAGGTTGTATCAAGCAAGTCCATGGTTGAGAGAAATATAATAGAATCATGTTTCATTAAAAGCAGTTTTGAAAATAATATGAATATTTCTTTTGGTTTATATAAATTGATTCTTTTATAATTAATAAAATTTGGGAAGAATTTAATAATAAATTGGACTAATCTTAATTCTTGGGAAGAGTTTCAGGTCCTTTCTTATTTTCCTCTTCACAGAGTCGTGCGATGTTACGCTACTGTGAGGTGTAGTCTTTGTTAGTGTGATGTGACTGTAGGTGTAGTCTCGCCCCTTATATAAGCCCTTCTTGTCATGTTTCCTGTTATAGTTCCTTGATAATGTGAGTAGTCACGAAAGCGCTTGGAATTCTTCTATTTTTTCATAGTGGTTTTCTTGCATATATATATATATATATATATATATATATATATATATATATATATATATATATATATATATATATATATATATATATATATATATATATATATATATATACATGTATATATATATGTCGTGCCGATTAGGTAAAACTTGCGATTTTGGCTTAAATAGCAACGCTCTTCTTGCCATATAAGACAAGCAAAAATTTGTGTATGCAATAATTTCGCAACAATCATTCTGAACCTAACGAAAAAATATATTTCAGTGTGTTTGTTTATTATTAAATTAATGTTAACGTATCTAAAATATATTTAGTTGGGTTAGGCTAAATTAAATTGAGCTTGTTGTAATAAGGTTAGGTAAGTTTTCAAAGTTTCTCTTGGTACAAAATTATAAATTCTTACATTAACATAAATGAAAAAAATATCTTTAAACGTATAAGAGAAAATTTTAGAAAGGACTTAATTTTAGATGAGTTCTTGCTAATTGACCAGTTTTACCTAATCGGCACGACATATACATATATACAGTGGATCCCCGAGTAACGAGCAAAATTCATTCCAAAAGCCTGCTCAAGTGCCATTACCGAACGAATTTACTCCTTAAGAAATAATGTCAAGTAGGTTAGTCCATTTCAGACCCCCAAAATACACTTACAAAAGCACTTACAATATTATTCTTACATAATTGTACGATTTCCGGGTGCTCGTTACTCGGGGTCCACTGTATACCGCATGCATTTATACACGTGTATATGTGTGTGCACGTAGCGTTACTTACAGTATGTGTGAGGATCTTATAACAAAGTGGATCTATAAGAAAGTTTCATATATCTTAATGACGCTTAAATGGCCCCTTGGTTCCCCATACAATAGGCATTTCGTCAGATACATTCTCCTGTTGCATTAGAATATATAGGGTCGAATCAGTAATTTCCGTTTGCCGCAGAAATATTTTACACTGTTTTTCAGAGTGTGTTTCTTTTTAACCTTGGGTGTGAGGGACTAGTAGTTACGCCCAACTTGTGGGGTTATTCCTATGCAACTTGGCAGGATTTATGTTATGAAGAACACGGCCCAGAGTGACTGTTCTATGGAGGGGAGGAACATAACTCTGTTTTATTTAACGAGATTAGATACAATCGCAGTGTGGAAGAGGGGTTCCCTATTCTATGACATTTGCGTTATGGGAAGGAAAGCTAGCTTTGTTTTCTTATCATACCATCGCAAGAAATGGGTTACGTACTTCTAATGTAATATGTCAAACAGGTATTCTTAAGTTTGATGGGGTATCCGACCCCGTTTTATGGAAGGGTTTTGTCGGGGAATCACATATCTGTGTATTTTTCCAATAGTTTCCTTCCCTATTCCACTTTTCAAGTTATCTTTTCCCCTCTTTTACTTGTTCTGGCCCCTTCTTTTTTTTAAGATACACAAAGTGTCAATAGACTTGGGTAGTAGAGAGGAAAGGGCAAGTTGAAGATCCGGGGTAATGGAGGGAAAGAAAGGGGCGGGGAATGGTGGACGAGAAAGAGGAAAGGGGAGGTAGTAGAAAAATCATATATGTATATATATACGCACTAATTATACAGCATGTCCGGCAGGAGAGAGAGACTGACAAGTGCCCGATACGATAATTGGTACCTGCAGTAATTTAAGAAAGATAAAACTGTATGAGGAGCCGAAGAGGTGTTGGAGGAGTTGGCCAGTGTTGGAGGAATGTAATTGCTGGTGTTGGGCTTACTTAAGTTGCCACTATTCCCCCCTTTTTTTTTTTTTTCTACCCTCTGGTTTTGATCCCAGATTCTCTACTGAAATAGTATGCTCAGGCCTACTGCTTGAAAGATATACTAGGCCTACCTGCACGAATGATGTGTCTAAGCCTACTGCTGGAATTATATTCCCATTCCAGCAGTAGAGTTACTGTTCTAAGGTTTGTTAAGTTTGCAAATGCCACTGCTGATATATGGTTGATGTTCGGTACGGCCGATATGCTAGGTGTTATATTCATCCAAGGTCCTTTTTACTTTCTCCGCCCAGTTTGTACTCTGTGCCCACACTCTCCTCTCCTTCTCCAGAGTGCATGATCTTAAATTGTTTGGGTTGAACTCGAAAAGCCACTTGTTTGACCACACCTGCTGTTTAATGAAGTCTCTAGAGACTCGTGTTCTTATTCTTCTCGATCCCCTTTGGTATGTCATATTCGTGTATATTAGGTAGGAATTGTAGGGGTCCTACCTACCTGGAGGCTACCTGGAGGGTATTCCGGGGATCAACGCCCCCGCGGCCCGGTGAACGACCAGGCAACAACACTGATCTTTGTGCAACCCCAATGTTTCTTGCTGTGTGTGTGTACTTGTTTGTAACTGCTGGGGTCTAGAGATTGCTTCTGGTCTCACGGCTCTATTAAAAACGAGTGATCTTTCACTATTCCTGGCCTGTGTGTGTACTTTGTGGTTGAAACTTCCTATGATTAGCAGCTTTACTCTGGTCAGGATAGTTGGAGTTTGCTTAGACGCTTCTTAGTCTCCTGATTACTACTGTTGCATCAATCATTGTTGTGTTGTCTCCATATGTCGTTGCCTCCATTTGTTTGATGTTGGGATGTAGAAGAATTAGATACTTTTGCAACATTTGGGAATCTATATTGTGGAAACGTTTCGCCAACAAGTTTCTTCCTCGGTACCGGACTGAGGAAGCCACTTGTTAGCGAAGCGTTTCCACGTAAAGACTCCCTAATGTTGCAAAAGTGTCCAGTTCTTCAATTTGTCGGTTCTGTAAACCATTTATATCATACATGTACATCATATATGTACATCATACATGGGGATGTAGATTGCTGCTACTACTACCTTAGATATCCTAGTCTTCACCGTTCTTGCTATGTAGTAATTAGACCGTAGTAATTCCCTCCTGTTTCCTCTTTCTTTCCTCAGTTCTTGATATTCTGCTGGGTATATTACGTCTGTTATGTCAGTTTTGTCTCCGTGAGTAATACGATGTCTGGGTTTGTCTTGTTATCCTTTCTATTTGTTACTCTTGCTTGATATTTTATTCACTTTCGTGTAAATATACTTTGAGTATCTTTATTTGTGTTCGGGTTTGTGGTGTCCTTCCTCGCCCTGTTCCTCTCTAGTTGTCAGGAGCAGGGAAGGGGAAGGGGCAATGGTAAATGGGTTTGTGGGTGATATGGTGGGTGGGGTCATTGGTGGAATTCTTGCACTGTGTAATGTATTCTTAATATGAGAGGGAGGGGATCAGGGTTATTGTTTTAGACTGGGAGGAGGCAGTCTTGGGTTTATTTTGAGTTATGGTGCCTGTATATGGAGGGTGGGTTGGACCTTTAGTTGTGCTTGTTGTGAGGTAATCGGGAGGTGGGGGAGGTGACCTGCAAGGAGATTTTGGGGACTAGATTTCCTATCCTCGTAACAAATGACAAGGGTCAGTTTTATTGGGCGTCGTTTGCCCAGGGACAGTAGTGTTTCCGATCCTCTTGAAATTTGTCATCCCCAGTACTTCCTTTTCTTCCTGTGCGCTCAGTTATTGCTATGATTTCTCTCTTGTCCTCCTTCCGTCTCTCAAATCCTGTCTAATGTCATCCTCCTGGAGGTCATAGAGGACCTCCTCTTCCTTTCATTTATAATTTACATATAATGAACATATTTTTTAAGGAGTGAACCGGTAAGCCAGCGGAAGGCCTCAGTCAGATGACCAAAAGATCCAGCTGCGGGTCATCATATGACTAAGACCCTCGTCAAGAAACACTTGTCCTGTTTTCTTACAAACCTTACCTAACCTAACTAAATTTCCTCCAGATTGCTTTGTCCATTTTAATCAGTTCCTTAGCCGTTTCTCTTTCTCTTGTACTTCTCGATCTCTATTGAAAATATCCACAAGAGTCTTTTCCTCCCTCTTTCATTTCGGCTTTCCCAATCCTCCTACTATCTCCTCTATTATATCAGTGCCCTTCCACCACTCTCTTCATTGTCTCTAGCTTTCTCTTTTCTATTCCAGTTTTGAGCTCTTCGGCTGCGGCTGTACTTTTCTCCTGTTCTGCGCTTTCTTCCCTTGCTTCCTCAATCTCTTTCATAATTTCCTCACGAAGAATATTTATCCTCTCCCAATTGCTCGTTCATTTTAGTTTTCAGTTCAGTTAAAATCGGATCAGACAGTGTCCGTCCACATTTTTTTCTTCCATCTTATGCTCCTCCTATTTTTATAGTTCTTCAGATTTCCCGTTTGTTTTTCCAGTTAGGTGTACAAGTTCGTCGTCTGTTTAATTCTACACAGGTGAATAAGAAACCAATAGATCTGATTCCAGTCAATACTGTGTAGGTGACTCGGTCAAGTGTATGAATACCAGCAAGTGTGTGGGACTGTTACCTGAACCAGTTTTGTGTGGGTGTGTACTCTTCTATATGTGGTTGCTGGGGTCAAGCCTTAGCTCCTGGTCCCCGCTCTCAACTTGCCGCTTGCTAGATTCACTCCCTCCTAGCCCTATCATATCTACTCTTAAAGCTGTGTTTGGAGCCTACCTCCTCCCTCACTTCTTCGTCGAACTTATTCCACTTCCTGACCCTCCTGAGAATGAAGAAGTACATCCTTAACTCCTAGTGACTTATATTTGTCTTTAACTTCCAACTGTGTCCTCAGTACCTGTTTCTCGCCTAGCAGCTTGCCCCCGTTTACCCTATCAATTCATCTTGCGTATTTTGTATTTTATCATAGTCTCGTGTGATCCGTCTGTCCTTTTAGCTCATACCTGCTTGCCCTGGAACTAGCCTCAGTGCTTACCTTTGCACTTTATCTGATTTATCTAGCAATGTTGGTTCCATGCTGGTGCTGGTTACTCTAAGAGGGGCCTTACATATGTTGTATAAAGGGCTCGAAATGACTATTGAGATTTCTGAAGGCTTCTCTTATTTTGTCCACTGAACATTGACTGCAGAAGTTATTCCTTTGTGAATGTGTGTGGGTGTGGGTGTGGGTGTATGTATGGTGTGTATGGGTGTGGGTGAGTGGGGGAGGTGTAAATGTAGGTGTTGATGTGTGTGTTTTGTTACGAGGTATTGTGCTACAGCTCCGGTTAGCGGACATTGTCTCACATGAACTTGTGACGTGTTTTTGTTTACTCTTCTCGACAGGTTTATAGGTTGTATACAATGTTATACAGGATCGTACTCAGGTCTCTGACCCTTTTCTTTAGCGAACAATATCGAAAATATTAAGAGAGGGCAAATGGAGTGAACTAGTGCGTTTGTCACTATATCTTATGACTGGTCTCTCATTATTTACACTATAATTTGCTGATTATTTTATGATACAGGTTTATAATTGGAGTATGTGCGTTTGGGGCGCGTGTGCTTGTATTCGAGGTGCATGCATTTGTATATACCAACAGTATATCTCACCTAGTTTTGTGTGAAGTGGTAGATTCGTAGCTTCTGGCGTCGCCTCACTTTTAATATCCACTGGCTTTACTGATTTCTGATTTGCAGGGTCCTTGCACTCACTGCCTTGAGTCAAAAAAAAAAGGAACGAAAAGTGTTTCGTTACATTGACAGAATGCCCTTGAACTCTGCCCCAGGCCCAGACTCATGGAACTCTATGTTCCTCCAGATCTGCAAGAAGCATGTGCCTTAAATATTAGGGAAGAGGGGAGCCTAGAAAAGGGGGGCCATTCCATAGTCTTTAAAAAACAAGGATAAAACCTCCCCCCAAAAATAAAACAAAGCAAAGAATTTTTGACGATAGCCCCACGCCCCATATTATAAAAATTTTGAAAGAGTTTTAAGAAGCAGGATCCGCCAAAGGATTCCAAAATTTGAAAAAGGGCCCTGGGGGGCAAGTCTTTCTTTTTTTTCCGAAATTGTTTATTTTAAATGAAACAAAAAAGACAAATTTGATAAGGCGATCATTTTGTGATAGTACAAAATGCGTTCAAAAGGAATAATTAGAAATGTGGACAGATGGATATTTAATTTTTCTAACAAATAGAATCCAAAATGTAATAGTGAAGAGAGTGAAACCGGAGGCTGCCAGAGTAAAAAGCTCATTTTCCCAAGGCACAATATTCCTTTGTTCTTTTTCCATTCTCATATCAGACATAGAAGCATAAATCATAGGTCCGTATACATTTTGCAGAACGATGCTAGAATCTGTATGAGAGTGGAATCTATTAAATATACAACAAAACACCAAGCTGAAATAAACAGTCTTCCAGTGGGCCACTAAAATTATGTTTTTTGGGAGGACAAATTTGGGTTACCCGATATGGAAAATTTGAAGAAATGAAGACGGGAAACAGAGATAAAACAAACTCGAATCAATCAGTAGAGCGTAAGACTAATGTAGAGCCCCGGGGGATTATGTCAGATATTATCTTCAATGATACAACAATGTCATTTGCCAGGCCCAAAGGGAATATGATAGGATGGATAACAAAACCCTTCAAAACAAGAGATACCAAGCTTTAAAACTGAGGTACTGCTGTTTTTCAACAGCTCCGTTCAAGGTAGACGAAATTGAAGACCTATAGAGTGTAGAGAACCTTCACTGCTTTCATAGATTCAGTTAAGCACCAAAATTTTTGGAACATTATAATCTACATTATAATCTAAAAGGGAAAATTTAGGAGTGGTCCCAAATCTGCTCACACAAATTTTTCCCCCGTGAAAGTAAGAGGCTTGCTAGTCGGTGAAAATACCCTTTATTGTGCACTGAGCACAATAAGGAAAACTCAATAAGAATTCCCAAAAACGATTGTCCAGAGAGTTTGAGGAGGGGTTGTTGAGGTGGTTTGGACAAGAGAGAATGGAACGAGACAGAGTGACTTCGAGAGTGTATAAATCTGTAGTGGAGGGAAGGCGGGGTAGGGGTCCCAGGAAAGGTTGGAGGGGGGGGGTAAAGGGTTTTGTGTGCGAGGGGCTTGGCCCTTCCAGCAAGCATGGGGAGCGTATTTGATAGGAGTGAAGGGAGGCATATGGTTTTTAATACTTGACGTGCTTTTGGGAGTGTGAGCAAAGTAACATTTATAAAGGGGATTCAGGAAACCGGGGCAGGCCGGACTTGAGTTCTGGAGATGGGAAGTCCAGTGCCGGCACCTGAAGGAGGGGTTTAATGGGGCAGTTTTATAACTGTAGTGTAAAGCACCCTTCTGGCAAGACAGTGATGGAGTGAATGATGATAAAAAGCTTTTTCGGGCCACCCTGCCTTGGTGGGAATCGGCCGATGTGTTAATAAAAAAAAAAAAAAAAAAAAAAAAAATCAATAAGAATGAAGGGGCTAAGACTTCAACGTCCCCTTCAGACAAAAAGGAGAATTACCAGCAGGTCCCTGACTATCTTCAAGGAGAAAAATTTAACAAGTTGATCGGGAGTGTCTGGGTCAACAGGGCTGGTGAGCTTACATTGGGCTTCGTCATTCACCATAAGGCCTGGTCTGGTACGGGGCCGCAGGGGCGCTGACCCGGAACACACTTCATGTAGTCTCCAGGTAGGTACATACCTATAGCTAATTTAACATCTCCAACTGACATTTTGTCTCCTGGTTATTTCTCTTTTTAACTCAAAATACCCTCTCCTTCCCACTCTGATTAGGCCGCTGATTATAATTATGTTTTATAACTCACGATCATGTTTTTCTGGCTCTTCTCTCTTTTAAAGCTGATAGTTTCAGTTACTGAAGCCCTCTTTCAGTTCCGGTACCCACTTTGTCGCGAACTTCTGGGTTTTTTCTATTTTTTAAAGTTTGATTAGAGAATGTTCCTTGGGGAGTTAGCGCCGCATACTTTTGGGAAAATAGGTTAACGTATACTCTCATAATGTCCTGAGACTAAGTGATTCTTTGCCAATGCCTGAAAACAATTCCCTTTGGGGTTTGCAAGTTTTGTATATGCTTGCGATGTTATACGTTTAATATGTGCTTCTGGTGACATGATAGTGTGATGTTTAGTCTCGTATCTTTTTTCGTGCAGTACATCTATTCTCAGATAGTATTCTGTGTCTGATCGCCCCTCCTCTTCTTATTACTGTATTCGAGAGCGATATCTGATTCCCTGGAGTTGCTTAAAAGGAAGAAATCATGCTCCCCCGTGTTGTTCTCCCAAAACGGCTTAGTCCACCAACTCCTTGAAGGACTGTTCATGCACCTAGCTGACCACTTCAGGTTTCCTATATTTACCTTTGAATTGATTTCAAAATTCACTTGTTTGTCCATATATGTAGCCCTTTCTGTTTTCTTTGAATGTTTCCTTTTAGACTGACATCATCCAGACATCGTTTGTTTCCTCCGCAGGTCACATAATAATAATAATAATATTATAAAACTTTTTTTACTACAAATACTTGTACATGGGATACAGGCCTAGCTGACATCAAAAGACATACTACTATATGAAAGCCGCTATTTTGCAGAGCATTTCGGGCAAATTAGGTCAGTTTTGTCCTAGGATGCGACCCACACCAGTTGACTAACTCTCAGGTACCCATTTTACTGATGGGTGAACATAGACTGTGGTTAATTTACATTTGAGAACACCAACAATTTGTACAGGAACACAGGAAATACTGTACTTATCTTTGTTGGGTGGGTCAGCTTTCCCGCAGCTGCACCCAGAAAGCTCCTTCACGTGACCCATGTGTTCTAAGCCACTTAGCTTTGGGGCAAGGGAATAAAAGTGAGTATGTGAATTATTGCCCATGAGGAGCGTATAGAAAAATACATTCAGTAACTGAATACCGAACAATGCTTGAGGTACTCACGTGGTTTTGGGGTAAAAACCCCCACCCACTGCCGTCAATAGGACGGTTTCAAACTCCTTGTGACTACAAAGCTGCGCAGTCCCCCTGTGTCATAAGACATTTAAAACCTTTCCTTTCTCATTGTACAAGCTTTTGGTGTTGGTTGAAACCATACGACAGGTATCTGGTGACTTGATTGATAGTGTTTTACGGTGCATGGTTAGTCAAAGAAAATAGTTCTCGATACACACGATACACACGGAAATTTTAATTGTCCTTCAATCATTTAAATTCATAGTAATGTCACTACAAAGCCGCACACTTTCATAATATACTGCTAATGTGGATTGTATTTGCACATAAATGTGCAGAACAGTGCCCCTTTATTCGTTATCCCGGCATTAATTTTTCCCCGGCAGGTTTTAAAGAAACCCCAATCCATGACCCCCCCGCTCCCCCTGGGGGCCCCTTTCCCCAACACAAAAAAGAAGTGTCGATCAAGCATGTTTTTTTTAGCTTGCCAAACTTTTTAAAAGCAATGCAGAATGCCTAATTTCTTGCTGTGTCTGGGGATCACTGAGTCTAATATTGTCCCACATGTAAATAAGTGAGGTAGGAGTTTTCCTGTACCTTTCCTGTCAAAGAAAAGAGATTAATTACTCTAGTTACTTTCATGAGTTGCATCACCAATCTCTTGCATAGAAGTGCATGTGATCATGACTGGCATGTTAGTAAAACATCTGCTTCCAATTATTTTGGACGGAAGCAAACAAGACGCCACTGCCCTTTCTGGGGGGCGGGCCCTTTCCCCCCATTTGAAAGGGCTGAAGGGGGCCGATACCCCCTCCTGGAGAAAGTTCTCCACATAGACAACCAGTTCAAAGAAACACGCCCAATGTTTCTACCCTCGCTGGGAATCGAACACAGACCCTCGCCGTGTGAAGCAGAAAGAGGTTCAAATACTCGGCTACGGCCCCGTCTCTTTTGATTACACTGATCGGGTCATTGATTTCTGGCCTCTTTCCCTTGTCATATCTACTATTGAAGCTGTATAATGTAAAAGGGTTGCTTCCACCACTTCCTCATCCAAACCATTCCACTTTTCGACACCCTGAGACTAAAAAAAATACTTACTTACATCTGCATGGTTTATTTGTGTGTTGAGCTGCCACCTGTGTCCTTTTAGTTAAAAACAATCTCCCTATTGTCATCAATTCCTTTTTAAGATTTTGTATGTTGTATCATTCTGGGAAGGAGGTGAAGATCCCACTTCCCCCTCCCGGTAGAACATTGTGCAACACTTGTACTCTACTTAATTAGCACTTTATATACGAGGGAGTTATGTACTGGAGCAATTTATTTACAAATGTGGGAAAGGGAAAATAATTATTTATTTAATACAGATGTATGGAGAATATTTAATTACTGTTAAACTACAACTTAAAAAGGTTACTTGGAGGGAATAATATAAGCTGCAGAGGTGGAGATATTTTAAAAAATCTATTAAAAACTATGAGTAATGAGAATGCACGATATGCTACAGTTGTCTAGTCCTCTTTAAAATTCACTTATAAGGCTCCATTCGTCTTTTGGTACAGGTAGCTCTTCCCCCCGAATGAAGGAACGGGAAACTCTTGTATATCGCCCCCCTACCTCAGGTAGGGGGGAGCAGTATTAATTTTTAAATTTTGTCTCCTCTAATTCTCAGTTTCTCAGCCTCTCCTCAGATTGCATTTCTCTCCGTTCTCCTACTAGTCCGATTACAAACCTTTTGGGTTTTTCAAGTTTCTACATTTCCTGACCAAGTGTAACTCCATGATACCTTTCCCGGAGTCATCTGAAGTCAAATTCCCGGGGAAACTCGCCCCCGTGGCCCAGTCCCAGACGGCCTTATGGTTGCCAACCTGATCGAGCAGACCGTTAGTTCCGTTGCATGCAGTCGGACGATGCACCACAACCCGGCTGATGAGGGGAAATTTTAAAGCTCCCCTGAAGGCACCCCAAAGGGGGTTTTTAATTCCCCTTTTATATGAAGGGGACATGTTGAAGAGCTTGGTCTCTTATACTTGTTTAGTTCTCTTTAGTGTACTCCTTTCACCAGTTTAAAACCCCTTGCTTTCATTTGGAGGTTTTTAAGGGGTAAAAATTTTGGGAAACCCAAATTTTTCAGAAATTTTCCAGGTTTAGTTTAGATGATCTTTTTGCCCCACTTCCCAAGGACTTCAAGTGTTTACAGTAATTTTGATACTTGTCTGAGGTTACATGAGCTGTAAAGGGGTTTTCTGTACGTTCTTCAGTTCTCAAAAATTTTTTCCTTTCCTTGAAGGGGCATCAGTATACCCAAAATTTTTTTCCCGCCTAGAAGAAAAGTGGCTTGAATAAAAAAAATTGGCTTTGGATTCAGTTTTGAATGTTCTAGTTACCCAAGTCATTTTCCTTGTGGTTGAACTAATAATGTAATATTTGAATTTAGACCGCCCCCCATTGTTGCTCCCAAGTCTCTCACATTGAGCTTTGCTTTTCTGAATTAAAGAATATTTCTTTTACACGGTTTCAGTGTTGAACATCATACTGTCTGTAAAACGTGGTTTGTATCAGCTATTTATACACTAACGACATGTACATTTAAAGCTCAAAAAATTTTTTTTAAAAGAATCCGGGGTTACCAACTTATTGGCGATTTTCCCAGCAAAAAGACTTAATATATTGTCATTTTATTATCTGATATATTTTATAAGCTCAAAGTATTTATGTTAGTTGCAATTTTGGTTGGATGCATGTATTCACGGTGGTTTCCTTTTTGATAGACAAAAATTATGGGCCCATACATCACGCTTGGGTATTCAGCCTACACAACTTCCCGGCCTTTTCCCTGTCAAATAATCTGTCTGTCTTCCTGTCAATACACCTAATCATCTTGTACGTCGGAGTCATGTCTTTAAAGGGAAACTTTTTCTCCTTAATTGACCATAAGGGTTTATCCTGTGGTTTTTTTCTTTTAAAAAATGTCCCCTAGCTTTGCCATGTATGGTGGCAGATATTTGAAAATTTTTTTTTATTTTTGATATTCATGTGTTTGTGACGCATGGCCCGCATCTTGGGGGGGGTAGCTATT